>JARYHS010006107.1:0-23209 GCA_031002005.1 Vandiemenella viatica
AAACAGATTGATGCTGCCTGGGGGGAGAAAGGCAGGGAGCGTAACAGCCGCAGGGCTACCAACTGTTGCTAACACAATCACGGACTGTTGCTTACGCACAAATGCTAAACGGTGCTGATCTGTTTCTGCTTTTAACTGTTTTTTGAGGTATGCTGTAACAAAAAATAATAATAATTAAAAAACCAACAAGTTTGAATTCCGTAGTTCCAAACTGATTCGTATTATGAAATTAGAATTAAAATTGACATACCACAACGCTGGATCCAGAAAATTAATTCGTTTGAGATTAAAGTGATTCGTAATATTTGATCAGACGCTGTGTTAATAAATGTTCTTTATAGAATGCTGATTATTTGTCTGTTATTATACAGGGTGTTCAGGAATGGAAGGATAATCCTGTAACCACACATCATGTCCTACTATATCACAAAAGTTTATTTTAGTAAAGTCTCTCCATTTTCGAGATATTGATTTTTTTCTCTTTCTAAACGTGACTTTTTTCAGTTTATTCCATGTCATTACTACAAATTGAGACTTTTTGAACCTGCTAACGAAATAAAAAATATTACTTGCATTTATACTGTCTATAATTTGTATGCACACCATGGCAACAACCTTCTTTTTTTTTTTAAAAAAAAAAATCATTATCATCAACTTTCTACTATAAGTTTATTATGTACAATGGTGTCTTTAGCAGATAGAACTACCGTAAAACAATCAGTTTAAAACAAGTATAAAATAATTACAACATTTAAGATCTTTATGTTTTTTAAGGAGAAAAAGAACATTGATATAGATGACTCAAATACTATAAGTAAATTAAAAAAAAAACTGTATTCGAAAAGTCTTAATTTGTAGAAATGGCATGGAATAAACAGAGAAAATATGTTTCGATTTTTTTTAAAAAAAATCAATATATGGAAAATGGTGAGACTTTTAGTAAAATGAAATCTTGTAAAATAGTAGGACATGATGTGCGGTTTCAGGATTATCCTTTCATTCCTGGACACTCTGTGTGTTAGTGATGTATTTAGGATTTTAGTCACGTGATCAACTGTAATGCCGATAGGAAAAGTAAATTGCAAAGTAATCCAATATGGAATTGGTTTTTACGGGTCTGAACTTTGTCCTGGGTGAGGCGACACGGGAATAAGCGATGCGAGGCCGTGTTGCCAACTGTTGCTAATGAAATCTCACCCGAGTAAGCTAGCGTAGACTGCAATCTGTGCAAATCGATGTAACCTATTCTCCAAAGTAGACAAACGGTTAAGCACGAGCCTCGTGGGATATCGTTACTTGAAAATGAAGCAGATTTTACAGCTCTATCATCCGTCTTAAACACTTTTTTTTTTTTTTTTTTAACTGCTTAACGTCTCTTAACAGCGAGGTCTTTAAAGACGGGAAAGGATGGGGGGCAAGGAATGGGAAGGAATTCTGCCATGGCCTTTTGAAGGAAGCATCCCGGCATTCACCTGGAGTGATTTGGGGAAACCATGGAACACCCAAATCTGGATGCCCGGACGGGGATTCGAACCGCCGTCCTCCCGAATGCGAGGCCAGAACGCTAACCGTTACACCACCACGCTCGGTGTCTTAAACTCGAGAGGTGCATGGTGGGTGTTGTGTGGTTTGGCGCCATTTTGTGTGGTAGATGCGAAGCGTTAAGGCCAAGTGAACCGGATGCTCTTTTTATAAAATGGACAGTGAGTTATACTTCAAAGAAAATGCGTCTTGCGAGATGAAGAATGTAGCGAAAGCGAAGTCAATATTGGGCCTGTCCCATACTAAAGGAGGCTTACAAGAATGTTAATAACGACAGTAAATAATATTTTCTATCCAAGATAGTGCCTAGAAACATAATCAACATACAGTAACAGATAAAAGACTGAATATTTGTTTATTAGGAGAGCAACTGGTGGTCAGCATTCGCGACAAACAGCTGAGCTCACCAAAATACAAACACAACAGGGATATTGTGTCTGTGTTAGCAGCTGCGGTTTGCGTCTAAGTTTCGTTTGGAGCATCGTTATTACTCAGTAATGAAGCGAAACTTTATTTCTAACCTCGAGACACTTCAAGTTAGAATATGGGTTTCGAATTAACTGGATGCGTATTATAGTAACACGTAATCATAATGCCGTTCATTTTATACCGTAGATGGTAATACTTCATATGCAGAGTATACAGCAGCAGGGAGAACAGCTGAGGCCAACAGGTCAGGGGTTCGATACCCACCCACACATTTTCTTTCCTACATCGATTTCTCTGCATTACTGTGTGGTATTTGTTGAATTAAATAATTATTTATACACAAAGTTTCCGTAATACGAATTCATTTTTCTGCAGAACTTTCACTTATTTTTCGGTGACAAGCACTTAAAAAAATGATTTTCACATTGAAAATAATATAAAGTCCTTTTACTGGCACACATTTCTTACGGAAACACAAGTGAAGATTTTCATTTATGGATTACAGTCTAACCCCGAAATTTTTTTATTTCAGACCTGGCATATTTTATGACGTCAGACTATTCTGGTAGCTGTTCGGATGTTCTTTGCAGACTACTTATTAACTTTTTGCCGTGACGATTAAAACACACAAAACGGGAGTAATGAATTCCGGCTGTTGGTTGATTCGTGAAGTGTTCAGGTTAGGGAGCGTCCATAAACCACGTCTCCTGTTAACCCTCCTGTTTGCTTCTAACCCCCCTCCCTCCCTACGCAGGATGTATATTTTTCCTTTATTGATTCCAGAAGACATTTTATGCTGTTTTCTCCTGTCACACTATCGTAAATTACATACGGAGATAAGAAAAAGACTTGAAATAAATATCCACATGCTGTTGTGTGTTGTCTTCCTCATTTTAACTGTGACAAATAATATGAAAGGAAAGCTACGTGGCCTGGCTCGGAACCCCCCCCCCCCTCACGTAGCCCAGCGTAGTTTTCCAGCCACTCTCCCCCCCTATCCCCCCCGATCCACGGAGTTTATGGACGCACCCTTAGCACTGCGCTAGACGATGAGGTTTTATCCAGAAATATTACCGCCTCATCACTACAACCTAATCCAGCTTATTTCTACCATTCTTGGCCGATGTATCATCGCGGAATAATTTGCTGGATGGATCTTGAATTGTTACAAAATTAAAAGCACCGAGCGTGGTGGGTGAGTGGTTAGCGTTCTGGCCTCGCATTCGGGAGGACGCGGATTCGAGTTCCCGTCCGGGCATCCAGATTTGGGTTTTCCAAGTTTTCCCCAAATAACTCCACGTGAATACATGTATAGTTGATTCAAAAGTCCATGGCCGAATTCCTTTCCGTTCCTTGTTCCCAGTCCTTTCCCGCCTCTAATGACCTCGACGTCGACGAGGTGCAAAGCCAGAATAAAAAAAAAAAAAACCACTAAAAGCCATCGAAAAATTGTAAATTTTTTCCTTTCTTCTTAGCGTTGGAATACATTACAGGCTGATTGGGAATGACGTTGGGCTCATATGGTAACTTTTAGAGGTACATGTATTTCGGGTTTACGGCTTGTATTATAGAAATGGCAGTACAGACGCTGTTAAAAAGAAAAAAAAAGTTAACTAAAATTGCGCTGTAAAAACACAACGACTACATGGCTGTCAGCAAGCGAGGACATACCGTATATGTAGAGCAACGACACTTATTTAATTTTCTTTCAAGAAAATTGAAGCGGGTTTCGGTTATCGCACAGTGAGTAATTCTTATGAACTGAGCACAAAAGAGGTGCCGTCCATAAACTACGAGGCTCGGTCTAAAGACGGGGTGGAGGGGTTGGCTGAGAAGCTACGTTGGGCTACGTGAGGGGGGGGGGGGGGGGTTCCGAGCCAGGCCACGTAGCTTTTAATTCATATTATTTGTCACAGTTAAAATGAGGTTCAGAACACACAACAGCATTTATTTCTGTCATTTAATTATCTCCGTATGTAATTTACGATAGTCAGACAAGAAAAAATAGTACAAAATGTCTTCTGGAATCAAAGGAGAAAAAGCTACGTACTATGTGTGTGTGTGGGGGGGGGGAGGGGAGATGTAAAAGCCACGTCAGGCTACGTCGGAGACGGGGGGGGGGGGGGGGAAGGGGATTCACAGGAGGGATATGTGAAAACAGCGACCAGTGAAATTTGCGGCCAACCTGAAATCTGCGGCCAATACCTGTTCTCTTTGTGTCATGCCGCGCCGTCCTAATCACTCTAAACGCCCCTTTAGACGACCCGACCTGGTCTCACTAAATCCTGGCCTGGAAGTTTTTACGTGAACAAATAGAACGGAAACTAGACAGCGACAACATTTTACATTACACGGCCGAAACAGCCAAACTAGTTTCTACTTTTTTTTTTTTTTTTTTTTTTAACAAAGTAGACACGCAAATGTTTCGAATCAAAAAGCACATCATTTTGTTTCGCAAGTTAAGTATTCTTTCTGGGAATTTTTTCTCAATCGTTACTGAAAGTTGAATTTTTTGCTGATCTGCAACACTGTTGGGAGACTCCACTAACCAGATCGGGTTGGCCAAGGTCGTCTAAGGGCACATGCCAATTTTCATGAAGAGTACGGGAAAACATAATAATTCTATTAAAATTTATTTAAAAAAAATATTTTTACTGCAACTGATGAAGTAACATGTAATACACTTTTGACGTACATTTGGAATTTATTGTGTACATTATGTGCTTTCTATAGATTTTTAAGAAACCCGGACATTTCCCCTTTCAACAATAAACCAAGGGGAAAAATAAAAATATTACTTTTTTCACATTTTGTTTATAATGTATGGATATTTTGTTTGTTTGAACAGTACATGTAAACTAAAAGTTTAAAAAGTTATTTTATATAAAATTACATTTAATTTACCATAGAAATTACTGTAGTTTTGCACAAAATCCACCAGCTTATATATTTTACATTACGTAACTAATCATTATCAGAATCATTCTCGGCAGATGGCCACATTATAGCATCATAGAAAATGGCATATGTTCTTCAGGAAGATATTGTAGCACTTTCTTAACGTCATCCTTTTTTTGGTATTGATGGGATACGTGTCTGCAAAAGTTTTTGCCTTAGGAAGCTCAATACCTGTGTTGCTCCGCAACAACTTAAATTTTTTTTGTTATTATCATTCCTCCAATTTTGTCATAACCTAAACGGACTCCCTCATTCATTTCATTATAGTAGTGTCCTGATATCTTAAACAACTCGCGCTGTCGTTCCTTCTTTCCCAACGCTTTTTGATTCCGAGCTTCACTTGGGAGCACATACTTTTTAAAGTGCTTGGACCACCACTGCTGTTATTGTCTCCCAAAAAACCTGTTTGAATTTTCCCTTAATTTGCAGACGATTCAGTAATAATTTTTGAATATTGATCAGGTGTGTAGATTCTGTCAACTGTTTTTAATCGTCTCTTGATAACAGTAAATATACGATCACATGGGAGAAAACTGTGACCCCTCACTGGAAAATATTGCTTGATTGTTACTTTACTTATCAGGGAAAGGCCAAATAGAAATCGTAAAACCATATGATTCTTGTTCTGCCCTGTACATTCGTCGGAAAAAGATGGGTTTCTTCTGCAGTTTGGGGGATGAAAAGTGATATGAAGTGATTATGGAAAGAGGAAACTTCACTCCCTTCTTTTTTCGCAGTGCCTTCATGGTAGGAATAGATTTTGCTTGTTCTGGTTTTCGAGTCATAAATGCAAAAACAGTTAACCCACAACTAACGATAGTAGAATATTTTTTCCTGCACTGGTAATGTGAGGGAAAGGGAGATTTTGCATGAAATCTACTACGATTCCATAAGTATCTGCCTCGTTATGACAATTCTTTTCTACTTTTCTTGAGGCAGAATAAAACTTGTGTTTTAATAACAATTATAAACTATAAAACATCTGTAGTTTAACCAGCTGTTTACAAACATAGGTTGCAAAGGTAGCAACCGCTTAGAGCGCCGGCGAGGTGGCTGTTAACAATGCAATCAGTTTGGCCTATTCAATAATAAACACAGATTTTACACCGCTACAACATTGTTGAGAGTTCTGGCCGCAGATTTCACTGGGCGCTGTTTACGCGACACCTCACAGGAGGGCAAAGTGGAACCACGTGGTTCATGCACGCTCCCTTAGAGGCGGAAAAGGATAGGGAACAGCGAACGGCAAGGAATTCAGCCATGGCCTGTTTAGGAAGCATCCCGGCATTCGCCTGGAGTGATTTCGGGAAACCCAAATCTGGATGCATGTACGGGGATTCGAACCCACGTCCTCCCGAATGCGAGGCCAGAGCGTTAACCACTCACTCACCACGTTCGGTTAACGCATATGGAATTCGATAAATGTTACACTGCGACGATCGTAAAAACGGGCCTGCATAGGTACCTGTGAGATATTAGAAGTAATAACAAATTATGGCGACTTTTGTTGTTGAACGGCGTGTAATGTACATCAGGTTTACACTGTGTAACTACTAACACAATGCGAGCTGGTCCTGAATCATCTGACAGGCGGTATGTTAATGATATTCATTTACGAAAATAATTATTCGCACGACTAGGCAAAGGAAAAGAAGATCAAAATAGCGAACGACAGCTCCAAAAGACATCTATACTAGTCTGAAATTCAGTCCCAAGGTTCCATAATTTTACTACTGAAATTATTGCTTATAATGACTGATAACTTTCTGTTTCCATTATTTCCAAAGCTTCGCTTAATTTGAGCTCAGAGTTTCAGAATTATTTACAGTTTTTGAAAACAATAGCTTTGTGGAATACTGAAAGCAGTTTAACATCTAAGTCCCCGAATGAGAACTGAGGTTTCAAGCTTTACATTCAAATCATGTCCGTAAAAATAAAACATGTTTGCCAGCAACGTAACACTCACCAAACTTTTATCATATTTCAGTTTTACTTTCAGTCTGAGTCATTTAAAATCATAATTCATTATCATACTTAACAAATATTTTTACGTTTAAATTTAAATACGTATTTGAAATTAATATTTATATGAGAAAATTAATTCTTGTACGTGTGCTCAGCGGCGTAGCTACTATGGGGCTAGGCGGTGCAGTGCACCGGGGCCCCTTCGCTCGGGGGGCCCCCAAGTATACCTCTGGGGGCCCCAAGGCGCACCTATGGGGGCCCCAAAGCGCAGCTCAGAGGGCCCACGAGCCTTCTCGGTAAACTGGCGATCTTTTTTCCCTTCAGACACAATAAGCTCCTTGCTAAGGGGCCTCACTGCTCAGGGGGGCCCCGACCAGTGCTCAGGGGGCCCCTACCAGCATAACGGAGCAAACAAAAAAGGTTGCCTATCTGGCCTGAGGACCCAAAATAATTTTTTTGCACCGGGGCCCTTGTTGACCTAGCTTCGCCACTGCGTGTGCTCTATCGAATGACTGAATTAGTATAACGAGGTTTAGGCGCAATTTCATGTTCAGTTGGTACCACTGCTCCGTGCTCGATCAGGTGTATCCTGTAACTAATTTGAATTTTGAAAACCTTGTTTCTGTGTTGTCTTCTAATACTAACAACGTCACGTATGCTCTCAACGTGTTAAGTGAATTCGGGAATGTTTCTCTGCTTTATATTTCCGTATACAGAAGAGAACATCAATTCCCGAAATGCTTATTGGAAGTTGTCTTTGTGTTAGACTGTTTCTTTAACTTGGAATGGAGGACGCGGTATTGAATTCCCGTCTAGCCAGTGAGATTTTGGTATGCCGGGATGGTTCCTTTAAAAGACCATTGCCGAATTCCTTCCCGTCCCCTGTCCCCAGTCCTATTCAGACTCTATTGATCTCGGCGTCGATAATGCGTGAAGCAGCTAGCAAATAAAACTTTCATTTTCTTGAAAAGTCTGATTTGTTTGAAACAGTCAAGAAATGCTAGTGAATATGGGTGTTTTTTTTTATACCTTTGCGTCTCGTCGATGTCTTGGTCATTATAGCCTGGGAAGGATTCAGAGTGAGAAAGTGGAAGGATTTCGCCCTTGGCCTTTTGAAAGAACAAACCCACTATTTTCCTGCATTAAAGTAGGAAAAACTGTAATCTAGGAGATCGGACAGGGATTCGAACCCGCGTCCTCCCGAATGATCACGTGGCCACGCATCAATAAGTATTAATCATTACACATCAAGTCGAATTCATCAAACAGAGCGTCACTCTTCCATTTATTTAAATCCTGCTATAGCCGTTCACCATTAGAGCATAAACCACCCTGCACACGGGGCTTGGCGATACACGACGCAGCGAAATCTAAGACTCGGATATCCTACATAAAATATTTTTAAAAAGAAAAAAGAATGACTGGTTGCAAGATCCGCCGTTAGCTTTCACAATTAAGTATCAGTATTATTATTTTTTACTACTTAAATTTCATTTTAAAGGCATTAAAAGTACTTAAAAAAACAAGCTTGAAAAATATGGTACCTTATACAGGTATGTGGCGAATGATGTATGTTGTAGCAAGTTTTCTAAGTGGTTTTAGTGGATATGTACTGGAAAGGTAACTTTGGAAATAAATGAGGCCCTCCCATCAGGGTTTCAAAGATCAGGGAAATGATCGAAACAATGAGAAAAATGCCTGTAATGGTTAGGATCCTTGAGGCTCGGCCTGTAGAGGCTAAGCCTGAATGGGCTCAGCCTGTCGAGGCCCAGTGTGTAGAGGCTCGGCATGTGTATCCTAAGCCTGCATGGGTTCAGCTTGTGTAGGCCCAGTGTGTAGAGGCTCGGCCTTTAGAGGCTAAGCCTTTATGGGCTCAGCCTGTGGTGGCCCAGTGTGTAAAGGCTCTGCCTGTGGAGGCTAAGCCCGCATGGGCTCAGCCTGTGAAGACCCGCTATATACAGGCCCAGTGTGTAAAGGCTCGGCCTATGGAGGCTAATCCTGCATGGGATCAGCCTGTGGAGGTCCAGCATGTAAAGGCTCGACCTGTGGAGGCTAAGCCTGTATGGGCTAAGCCTGTATTGGCAAAGCCTGTGGAGGCCCAGTGCGTAAGGCTCGGCCTGCCGAGGCTAAGCCCGCATGGCCTCAGCCTGTGAAGACCCGCTATATACAGGCCAAGTGTATAGAGGCTCGGCCTGTGGAGGCTAAACCTGCATGGGATCAGCCTGTGGAGGCCCAGTGTGTAATGGCTCGGCCTGTGGGGGCAAAGCCTGCATGGGCTCAGCCTGTGGAGGCCCAGTGTATAGAGGCTCGGCCTGTGAAGGCTAAACCTGCATGGGATCAGCCTGTGGAGGCCCAGTGTGTAAAGGTTCGGCCTGTGGAGGCAAAGCCTGCATGGGATCAGCCTGTGGAGGCTCAGTGTGTAAAGGCTCTGCCTGTGGAGGCAAAGACCGCATGGGCTCAGCCTGTGGAGGCCCAGTATGTAAAGGCTCGGCCTGTGGAGGCTAATCCTGCATGGGATTAGCCTGTGGAGGCCCAGATGTGTAAAGGCTCGACATGTGGAGCTGAAGCCTGCATGGGCTCAGCCTGTGGAGCCCCAGTGTATAGAGGCTCGGCCTGTGAAGGCTAAACCTGCATAGGATCAGCCTAGTGGAGGCCCAGTGTGTAAAGGCTCGGCCTATGGAGGCAAAGCCTGCATGGGATCAGCCTGTGGTGGCCCAGTGTGTAAAGGCTCGACCTGTGAAGGCTAAACCTGCATGGGATCAGCCTGTGGAGGCCCAGTGTGTAAAGGCTCGGTCTGTGAGGCAAAGCCTGCATGGGATCAGCCTGTGGTGGCCCAGTGTGTAAAGGCTCGACCTGTGAAGGCTAAACCTGCATGGGATCAGCCTGTGGAGGCCCAGTGTGTAAAGGCTCGGCCTATGGAGGCAAAGCCTGCATGGGATCAGCCTGTGGTGGCCCAGTGTGTAAAGGCTCGGCCTGTGAAGGCTAAACCTGCATGGGATCAGCCTGTGGAGGCCCAGATGTGTAAAGGCTCGACATGTGGAGCCGAAGCCTGCATGGGCTCAGCCTGTGGAGGCCCAGTGTATAGAGGCTCGGCCTGTGAAGGCTAAACCTGCATGGGATCAGCCTGTGGAGGCCCAGTGTGTAAAGGCTCGGCCTGTGAAGGCTAAACCTGCATGGGATCAGCCTGTGGAGGCCCAGTGAGTAAAGGCTCTGCCTATGGAGGCAAAGCCTGCATGGGATCAGCCTGTGGTGGCCCAGTGTGTAAAGGCTCGGCCTGTGAAGGCTAAACCTGCATGGGATCAGCCTGTGGAGGCCCAGTGTGTAAAGGCTCGGCCTATGGAGGCAAAGCCTGCATGGGATCAGCCTGTGGTGGCCCAGTGTGTAAAGGCTCGGCCTGTGAAGGCTAAACCTGCATGGGATCAGCCTGTGGTGGCCCAGTGTGTAAAGGCTCGGCCTGTGAGGCTAAACCTGCATGGGATCAGCCTGTGGAGGCCCAGATGTGTAAAGGCTCGACATGTGGAGCCGAAGCCTGCATGGGCTCAGCCTGTGGATGCCCAGTGTATAGTGGCTCGGCCTGTGAAGGCTAAACCTGCATGGGATCAGCCTGTGGAGGCCCAGTGTGTAAAGGCTCGGCCTATGGAGGCAAAGCCTGCATGGGATCAGCCTGTGGTGGCCCAGTGTGTAAAGGCTCGGCTTGTGAAGGCTAAACCTGCATGGGATCAGCCTATGGAGGCCCAGTGTGTAAAGGCTTGGCCTGTGGAGTCTAAGCCTGCATGGGATCAGCCTGTGGTGGCCCAGTGTGTAAAGGCTTGGCCTGTGGAGGTTAAGCCTGCATGGGATCAGCCTGTGGTGGCCCAGTGTGTAAAGGCTCGGCCTATGGAGGCAAAGCCTGCATGGGATCAGCCTGTTGTGGCTCAGTGTGTAAAGGCTCGGCCTGTGAAGGCTAAACCTGCATGGGATCAGTCTGTGGTGGTCCAGTGTGTAAAGGCTCGACATGTGGAGCCGAAGCCTGCATGGGCTCAGCCTGTGGAGGCCCAGTGTATAGAGGCTCGGCCTGTGAAGGGTAAACCTGCATGGGATCAGCCTGTGGAGGCCCAGTGTGTAAAGGCTCGGCCTATGGAGGCAAAGCCTGCATGGGATCAGCCTGTGGTGGCCCAGTGTGTAAAGGCTCGGCGTGAGAAGGCTAAACCTGCATGGGATCAGCCTGTGGAGGCCAGATGTGTAAAGGCTCGACATGTGGAGCCAAAGCCTGCATGGGCTCAGCCTGTGGAGGTCCAGTGTATAGAGGCTCGGCCTGTGAAGGCTAAACCTGCATGGGATGAGCCTGTGGAGGCCCAGTGTGTAAAGGCTCGGCCTATGGAGGCAAAGCCTGCATGGGATCAGCCTGTGGTGGCCCAGTGTGTAAAGCTCGGCCCCATGGAGGCAAAGCCTGCATGGGATCAGCCTGTGGTGGCCCAGTGTGTAAAGGCTCGGCCTGTGGAGGCAAAGCCTGCATGGGATCAGCCTGTGGTGGCCCAGTGTGTAAAGGCTTGGCCTGTGGAGGCAAAGCCTGCATGGGATCAGCCTGTGGAGGCTCAGTGTGTAAAGGCTCTGCCTGTGGAGGCTAAGCCCACATGGGCTCAGCCTGTGAAGACCCACTATATACAGGCCCAATGTATAGAGGCTCGGCCTGTGGAGGCTAATCTTGCATGGGATCAGCCTGTGGAGGACCAGTGTGTAAAGGCTTGGCCTGTGGAGGCTAAGCCTGTATGGGCTTAGCCTGTGAAGACCCGCTTATATACAGGCCCAGTGTGTAGAGGCTCAGCTTGAAGAGGCTGACTATGGAGGCAGAAAGAATAGATGGTTGGTTTACTAACGAGAATGAGAAGGATAGTTGGGAGCTGGTAACTGGTCATGGAAAAAATACAATTAATAGGATAAAGAAGCAGGACACTTCAGAAATAGTAGGATAAAATAGGTTTGACAGGTTACCACAGTTAGTTAGGAGAAGAGCATCATATGGATCCAAGGAAAGAAAGGAGGAAGAAGAAGAAGAAGAAGAAGAATACAGTGCCGCTACTAGTTAGTAGCCATCAGGATCAATTAGGCACAGGCCACCAGGTCACAAGTTTTTCAAAACATAGTACAACATTGTAGCAGGAAGTAGAGGAAACAGGTTCACTTAGGATGTCAGAGTAGTGGTAGTGCGGGATGCAGGGAACATGAGTTACACTGTATATTCAACTCATGCAGATACTAAGTCACCATGACCAGCCACAGGTGAACCACATTGTGAGGTGTTTAAGCGTGTAAACAAAGGGGCTACTTGGGTAGAAGGGTCTGTCTTGTGGGTTATGCCTGTTGTAACCATTGGTAGATCGGTTTTTATTAGACATGGCATATAAATAAATAGAAGGGGCAAAGGAGTATTTTCTGAGTTGTTAGCGCATGCCATAAGAGTGATGACTGGTTCAGGATTGTGCCTTTGGTAGGTTGGAGATTTTGTAGATCCAAAATGGGAAAAATAATAAAGAAATGCATAACACTACTGAAAGAATATCTAATGGGCGCAGAACTGTGAAGGAGAAGGTTGAAGTTAAAAATATCAAAAAGCCAGCAACAAGACTAGTACTAGTGAACTGCAGAAGCATAATGAACCAAGTAATAAAATATGCAATCTTAACAGAATTACATGAACTACAAGATGGATAGGCTGGAATAATTGCGAGTAGTGGATGCAAAGGAAAGGATAACCACGGGCGCTCGACTGTCAACTGTCTTGCATAAGGGACTGGGAGCAAGTGCAGTACATGGAGGAAGGAATATATGGAGGCGACGCAAGGGACCTTTACCACGGTGCAGTAATGTATTACAGTGGGAAGTGATGAATAGTTTACTACAAGGCCGAAGGGTTTTAAATTCCTAATTGGCAAAAGTAGACGGGTGGAGTAATTTAACCCTCAAAGTTTATAAGACAGTTTTCATGATAATAACAATATAATAAAGATAATAATATAATAAAAATAATTGGATGGTGTATTGTAATTACCACTGGAGCAAGCTGTCCCTCGCAAAATAAATTCAATTAGTCTCAACTGAACTCAAACAATTAAAAATAAAATCGAATGTACATATTCAGGTAACATTAAAATTGCCACTTGGAGTTAAGGTTCATCGTAATTAAAAGTAATTTTTTGTAAACGTTTTTCTAATTAGTATGAGAAGAGTGAAATATAAAGAAACTGAGTGAACATATTTGGATGTAACTTGAATCTTGGATTTTCACAAATTCGTTTAAAAATGAATTGTTGACGTACCCGTAAATTTTATATATGTCGACGGAATTAGGGAAAGGCTGGCAAACATTTAGATTCAGACAGCAATGATCTTAGTTAGTTTTTGAGTAGCAGAAATTGAGAGTGAAATTCTTGCTCTGGAACACTAAGTATCTCTGTAGCTCAACCTAACAGCTGTTCTCGTAGAGCGTGTTATTTTGCTGTGTAGTTGTATTGCGTTTTGTTCTCTCAAGACGACAGAAGCAGGTGATATGGAGCCTATAAATGCTGTGTATATTCTGGAAGAGGTAGGTTTACAACTTACAGAGTCGAACAGCACAGCTTAATGTCCCTCAACAACAGAACACCTTTCACCAGCCATGCGTTTCGTTTTGGTTTTGTAAATAGTTGCGACTTAGCACATTTCGCTCGTCAAATTGTATGAGTCGACCACATGATGTTCACGATACCTTTAAATAAGTTCTGTTTGATTGTCTGAAGAAAAGCTGAACAAATGCATTTACAGTAACTAAACGATGTTTGTTAGTGTTTAACTGTAATAAATCGGCGGACGAAACCGAAGAAAAAAGGCCTTTTTGCAGTAGTTATTGCGCAAATTCTTTTTTTTGTATGAAAAGAATCAGAGGCATGGGAATTAAAACTGAGATGCCGTTTACTAATTTTGTGTTGTTCAGTGACTGCTATCAGTGTTTTCGTCTGTGTTTATTGATTATCTGAATGTTGCTGCTCAGCTGACGGACACCTATTTGTAGTTATGTTGAGTGTCTTGCTTTCCATTTTCAGTTAAACATGAAGTTCTTAAAATGTATTTAATATTTACTAGTCAATGGAATGTGACTGACTGATACATTTTTGTGTTTAATGGTCAGAAAATTGGAAAGTTTTATTTTTCAGTCTAAGCTACAATATAGATATCACATTTGTTAGTATCTACATGTTGCTAACAGAATTTTCCTCCACAACTCTACTGATAAATTATTCACATGTGTTGCATTAGGTAGGGGTGTGTTTCTCAATGTAATGTTGTGCATATATTTCAAATCAAACCGTTGACTTATATTTTGCTGCAGTTAATATAGTTGTGGTGGTACTGGAAAATGCCTGCTCTTTAGTTGTTTGCTAGTAATAACTGAAGATGATGAGGTAAAAAATATTACTTAAATATTTCCGTTCAAATATATACAAGGATATAACATAGAAGTTCTTTTCTGTTATGTGGGTGAATTGTAACAAGTAATGTGCTATTTCTTGCTGCAATTGACACATAACCATAGACCAAGGTGTGAGATTTATTGATAGATTCCATTTCGTGATGAGATCAGTTTGGTTTCACCACTTGTAGCTTCAGTAGTTGTTTACATTAAGTTGTGTCTGCTCGCGTTACTGTCGTTGTTGGTGCTTTGAGACATGAGTATGTCTTGGTAATTTACAGCTGGTACAAATAAAGTTCTGAGGTCAAACTAACTATTCTTATCAGTCTCAGACCGGCTCACAGATAATAGTAACGTCAACTCTCTTCCCTTTTTTTTTTTTTTTTTTTTTTTTCTTGCTGTCAGAATCGCTACGTACTTTTTCTCCGGGATTACTGGAAATCACGATTCCACCTGTAGTTGGTTGGCATCATAATACTGCAGTGGTCAAATGCAAGACTCCACTAGAAATTATTTCTGAAATACATATAACGGTTTCATGCTGGTCCAGGGTGTATTACAACCTAATTTCTGGTTGAAAATAATGGTCCAGGCCGTTTTACAACGGAATTACTTCTTGAAAATAATACATCTTGCGACTGACTACTTCAGTATTACAACGATATTATTTATTGTTGTTGTAGCGGAATCGCCATCTCCAATCGACCCTTTTCTCCTTACAGTTCTGTGTACTGTTTAACAGGATATTGTGTTTTATAGGCATTATGAAAACACAGCAATTTTATGACATGCCCTGTTGTCAAATCACTGAGTTTGTATTATAACATCTCACTATGAACTTGTGATGATTATATCAATTTGACCTGGTGGGGATATCACTATTTACACTAAAGATGGAGTTTACTCCTGATAGGCCATTGACTGTCAATTTATATATCAAACATGGAGCTCCGTATTTACTGTCATGGAATTAGTACAACTGTGGAGTTAGCATCATCTATATGATTTTCTTGTTGTTTCTCCAGATCTATTACATCATCATTCACTAATGATTACCACTACCACTTACTCCAATCCTACTACATGCGAAAGATTCCCCGTCAGTGGTCGTGCTACTTGCATGACAACACACCTCATATTTCAACTTACATGCCTCCATTGCTCCAGCTCATATATAGGCCTTACCACTAACCCACTTGCTATCAGAATCAATGGCCACAGGCACACAGTATATACTAACAATGAGGCCCATCCAGTTGCAAAACATGCCAGTCCCCAGCAAACTATATAATTTTAACACTTGTTTCACAGTTAGGATAATCCAAGTTTTCCCTAATAAAATAACCTCCTCTGAACTACGTACATGGGAACTACCCTTTTAGAATATCCTGGACACCAGACATCCTCCAGGTTCAATCTCCTATAAATTCCTGCCCCCAGACACAACACTTATTATCTCTACTATTTATCTTTCTTATATTTTATCTTTCACCTATAGTTTTTTTTTTTTTTCTTTCAAAATTTGATTTATATGTGTGTTCACACTTAGTTATTATGTTGGTCTACCACTTTCAATTAGAATATACCATCAATGATTATCGATCCAATACTTGAGCTTCCCCCCACCTCCTGCACTACCATCTGCGCTGGCGACGCCATTCAACATACATCTGACTCCACCTGGTGTCTCACTGCTTCACGAATAAGACTATATGCCGAAATATTGCATTTTTCTTGTATGTTTTTGTTTGTTTGTTTTCGTCATTCCCAGCCGTCTTCATCTCTGGTAACTGTTGGGTCATATTTCATCATCCTTCCTTAGTTTTTTAGTAATATGCTATTGTACTTTTGTAGTTTATATTAGTTGCCTTTCCTAGGTGAGTGGTATTTCTTTTTAAATAATACTTACATTTCTTTTGAATAGCAGTTTAGTAGTATTTTTTGCCTTCTTTTGAATGTTAATTATTACCATTCCTCCTGATTCACCCTGTATAATACAAAAAAGATCATTCTTAATATACATGTAATAATTTCGCATTGGCTTTAATAAATAAAAACAGGCTACACATGCAATCATTTACAGCTTTCTTGTAGCCCTTTATCGGATTATTTTTCTTGTTTGATTCCTCTGATATACTATATTTTTTTACAATCACTATAACTGACCTTCGCCATTGTGGAAGCTTACTTTGCCTGTAAGAAGGTTAATGCTTCATACTTAATTTGGTAGAATGTGTTTTGAATCCTGTTCTGATCTTGGCTATGCCATCCAGTTTTCTTTTTTCCATGGTTTCTATAAATTACATTAGGTGAATTTTGTGCTTGTTCCTTCAAAATGCTACGGATAAAAAAAGGAGGGGGGGAACCCTCAACGGTTGTAAATTGCCTTTGTTTCCAATAATCCAGATCAGCTGTGTTCTATTTGTTAGATACGTATATCTCCCAATTATTTCAAATATAAAATGTCGAATAATTTTATCAAAAGTACTGAAACTGGTAAATGAAAATTTCCAGACAGATTGAGTGAACCTGGTGGACGAACAGTGATGTCATTCACTGTGATGTTTCATGAATCCTAGGCCCTAGGATCCAGATTTTGGTTTTCTATGGTTCCCCAAAATCACTTCATAAATGCTATTACCATTTTATTTATTCTTTACTGCTTGATGACAATTCTCTCCAAGTTCTAATAATCACACTGTGGCCAAGAGGTGAGACATTGACAAAGAATTAAACTATATAATCTAGATGTTTGTTTGTATTCAGGAGGAAAGATGAATATTGAAGGAGGTGGTAGTATGAACAATATTGAGTAGAAAGGCTCATGTAAACATGTATACAATTTCCATTTGTTTTGGTGATACAGGCGCGCGATTATTAAGCTTAAAATAAACCTTCGAAAATGACCAATTTATTGAAGTACTGTATTCATACAAACACACATAATGGTTTAACCCTTTCGTGACCAGTGGGAACTATAGTTCCCACTTCTTTGTTTTCGGCTTAAGTTCACTGGTAATCATTGTTCCCACATCTAACTTGTGTTCCCATCTCTGTTATAGTGTGGTAACTAAGTGTAGTTTATCAACTGGCTCACAGAAGCTGTTGTATGTCTACATTCTTAGTCAATAAATGCAGCGGCGCGGTTTCTGAGTGTAAGGGACCCAATAATTTGACAACAACAGCTATATATGTATTCAGCGCTTTTCTGATGTGTGTGAAGTGACTTGTTTTATATTTGTCTAATTTCATATTTACTAAGGAGACAGTATATGACTGTATTTAGCAATTTTCACTGAAAACCACAGAAATATTGCAAGGAAAGTTAGTGGGAACTATTTATCCCACTGAACTGTTTGGGATGTGCAAACTGTGTAGCAAGGAAAGTTAGTGGGAACTATTTATCCCACTGAACTGTTTGGGATGTGCAAACTGTGTAGCTGTAAAATCGGCATTTTGTCTATTGTGCGTTTCCCATTGTTTAGAATGCCTGGGATCAGGCCAGAAGAGATTCTGAGAATTTTGCACTCCCTACCAGAAGTTTCAGTTTTCGGTGCTGACTCAGATTCTGATGAAAATTCAGCGAATAATTCACAAATTTCGAACAATGTTAGTGGTAACATTACTGTGCAAAGTGAAGATAATGGTTTTGATTTGACAATAGAAGCTAGCGAAATTGGAAATATGTCAAACAGAAGATGCTATTAATGTAGCACAAAGGACAACAAAAAGAGAACAAAGAGAACAAAAGTAATGTGTAGCAGCTGTGGTGTACCTTTGTGTATAGCATCATGCTTTTCTATTTTCCATAGTACATCACCATAGAGAACTCAAATGACAACACAAATTAATACATGTATAAATGTAATATTTCTGATGTTTTTTGCACTTAAAAATAAATAAATATTTTTTTCAAATTCCCGAGTTGAGTTAGTCCAGAGTTCAGTGGGAACAATAGTTCCCACTAATTTTTTTGTAATTATAGACTAATTATTCACATTCAAGATTGAAACTATAATTTTAAGTGTGGTTCCTTAGCGCAATAAAGTGCTCATAAGAATTCCACAACTTCTGTAAATAATTTGGTCACGAAAGGGTTAAATTAATGTTTGGAAATCCCACCAACGTCTTCAATCCACTTTGCATCTCTTGCAACAGTACGTGTAGCTCTTCTGAGTACGTCTTGGTGTACTTTCATGGGGGTTGCAGTGTTTTCAGTGTCACCGAGTTATTCATCTCTTGTGTTTACTTTTATTCCCAAAAGTCTAGCACTTTGTGTCTCCAAAACAAATGGAAATCGGACACGTGTATGTATGCACTTTTTTTTTTACCAATTTTTGTTCGTTCTACCACCTCCTACATTACTTCCCATTCCTCATAAATCACCCTGTGTAATAGAAAGGAATTCATTCTTAATAAACATATGATAATTTTGCATACAATTTTATAAATAAAAATTGCTATATGAACAGACATTCACGGTTTTACTGTAGTCTTTTATGGAATTATTTTTCTTTTATTAGACCAGTATGTTTAGATAATATTCTAAAGTAAGTAAAGTTTCAGTTTAAAAAGTGTTTCGGACTTGCATATTTGATGTTGTTTGCTTGTATTTATGTTTGGTTTCATGTTACCAAACAGTAAAGGTCATTATCTTTTTTTTTTTTTTTTTTTTTTTTTTTTTTTTTTTTTTTTTTAAATAACTTGTCGTATATGTATTCGTGTTATACTTCCTCCATTATTCTTGTTGATTTCCTTTTTTAAAATTATATTCCTAGTTTGTTGTATAGAATATTGTATTTATCATTATTTACTTTTTGTTTTGTTTAGAATACACTAGAAAATGCTGAACAAGACAATATGAAAATGGAACCTGTTCCTGATAGGTAAAATATTTCCTTGTGTTATACAGTAAGCTTCTGATGTAGAAATTTATGTTACTTTAAAAGACTTACTACAGTATTAAATTTAGATTATTATGCCTAACATATGTGATTTTTCTATGGTGAATAATTTACCTGTCACTGATAAAACTCAGTATTAGCATAGCGAGTGTCTGATATTGAACACTAAAGTTTTATATTTTTCTGGGCACAAATGAAGCTAAGTAATTCAATTTCATAGTATTATTAAAAATATTTAACTCACTTAATGGCAAATACATTTGTTAAGGATTAATTTACTTTTATCATATATGCAAGTGGTCATGGCCAAGAGGGGGGGAAACATTTACTTTGTTAACTATGGCAGAATCACACCAAGTATGGAGAGTGAACGGCAACACCCTGGCTTCGCATGTGGGAGGACACAGGCTCGAATGCCTGTGCGACCATTCAGATTTGTGTTTTCCATGGTTTCTCCAGATCACCTCAGATGAAGGATGAATTGGCTATGGCCTAACTCCTTCCCGTTCCTTGCTCCCAGTTCTTTTCCACCACTAATCACCTCAAGTTCTATGAGGCTTAAAGCTATAAGAAAAAAGGAAGAATCCTTAAGTTTAATAGTTTTGCCAATTATATGATATAATGCTGGAAAATTTCATTGCATTTAGCGGAAACATATCGCTTGAAACATTACATACCTCGTACACTTTGTATGAATCCATATGTAATTATTTTTTCTCTTTAAATTATTTTAACAGTTTATTTTCCCAGAATACAGGTATTTATATTGCATAGTCCCTCAAGTAACTGATATTTTTGTACCTAATCATTTAGCCTTTTATTGCCTGGCACATTATTGTTTTTCCCTTCAGTCTTTCTTGATAGAAATATCTGATTCCCATGTTTTTCCTATGTTTCTTCAATTTTCCTCTTTTTTTTAAAAAAAAAGAAAAAAAAAGAAAAAGAAAATAAACAGGGGATCAGCCTATCTCAAAACACTTTTCTCTTGAAGACACTGGCTTTTCCCTTGCCAAATAGCTCCAGATTTCGGGAGCTAGAAGTTTGCCTTCACCTCTTCCCTTTAGGAATAAAAGTTCCTCCCGTAATACCCTTTGCATTGCCCAGAAGTCATGACTTCATATGGGTATGCAGTTAGTCTTTGTGCTGTGTGAATTTCTCACAGTTATATTACATGAAGGCCATGGCAATCTCACTATCTGAGGACCAAAAACTAGCCACATATCTACCTAATATGCTCAAGATAGCACCTACAAATTTCCAATGAGATGATGAGCGTCATGTCATTCCAAGGCAAATACCTGATTAGATTATAAACCTTATTTGATATTTGGACAAACTTCTATTTTCAACCTACTATTACATAGGCAATAAAAAATAATTTCCAAAAGTCGCAGAAATGTGTGCAACCATAAGACTTTCACTTAATGGAAAGTTTTTATCCCAGATTCAATTTTACTTCAAGAAGGGCATACCCTTAAATATCGTGTTTTATGTATTTGTACAGTGTTTTTATTGCTGTTCCCTCCTCTCTTGAACTCTGTTGAGTGGTGTGTATATATTATCTCTGAATATATATATCATCCCACATAACTTTCCTACTCTGATGTTGCTGAGACTTCTCAAACCTGAAAGAGGAGCGATGAAAAATGTCAGTTTTTGTGTATTTGTAAGATTGATAAGTCATCATAGTTAATGTATTTATGTTTGTAGAAATTTTACAACTTAATTTAGTAAAATATCTCACTTATAATTGCCAAGTCACCTGTTTTTAATTTATTTTAAATGAATGATCCACATCACCTAGAGAAACCATTCTGTTACATAAAGCTTAGTGAACACACACTGCTGAGTATAGACTTGGCTCAGAGCAAGATCTCATAATTTTTTTTGTCGCTAAACAACCACAACACTTAGTCTTATTTTTACATTTTTTTTTTTTTTTTTTTTTATTTTTTTTTTTTTTTTTTTTTTTTTTTTTTTTTTTTTTTTTTTTGTGGGATTTGATTTATGTTAATAATTGTTGTGAGTTGTCACTCGAATATAACAGTTCCGTTTCAAAACCGGGTGTGTGTCTTGGCTGAGTAATGGTGATTGTTGTAGATTTAATTGCCATCATAAACAAATTTCGGTTGGTTTTCAAACTAAGCTTTGAGACAATATAAAATTTATTCTGTTAGTTAATGTTGCTGGTCTCTAGACATAACAGTAAATTGATCAAAGCAAAGCGGTGCTAAAGTGCCGAGGTAATATATTTTCTAACTCTCAGCTTTTGTGACACTGGGAGACCATTTTATCCTGACCGCTATTTACAGTAACTATGCTGCTTTTTCTGAGTTTGTGGTTGGCTGCAGGACAGCGGATCGTTCGTACGGAAATGGCTCTAACTCACGAGCAATTCAGGGAAACTTGCCAGAACCATTTAGCATGTTTTTCAGTCTTTTTTTACTGTGATGTCACTGAACCAGCCAGTTAAGACTGCACTGAGAGGGGGTTTCCAGACCCTGACCGTGCATACGTCACTACTCAGTAAGGACTCTGATATTAGGCCCTGAAACAGCAGAGACTGGGGAACATCGGAACGCACTCTGTAAGTAACACAGCGACGCCATTGTTCTATGAATCAGTGCATGCCGATATCACGAAACATCGCTTTAACGCCTTGTCAACGTCGAGAACATTAGTTGTGGGAAAGCACTGAGGGTAGGGAACAGGAAGGAATTCGGTAGTGACCTTTCAAAGGAAAAATTCCGAAATTAAACTAGAGTGGATTTGCGGAAACCACGGAGAACCGAAATCTGCAACTCCCAGATGGGGATACAAGCCCACGTCCTCCTGAATTAGGTCAACGCCTGGGCTGGCGATACTTGTCACACGAATAAATTCCTGTACTTTAGTAATAGTTACTATAATTCATTATGCCTCTGACACCGTGTTGGATACCTACTTACCTTATTAATACTTCTAAGTTCCTCAAGCTCTAGAGAATTTTATTCTTCCTAAGGTTGAAACACAGGTCAAGTTTGTGTTTGGCCAGATCTGGTCAACCTGTCATACTCGCTGACCTTAAAAACTGGAACTGTTTTTAGACCAGGGACGTATGCAAAAATGTCATGGGCTTACAACCAGTTTTGTACAAAGCCCACGTTTCTGACCCAAAAAGGATAACCCATCTTACCAAAATTGTATACATTTTTACTTTAGGTTTTTAGTCATCCTCTTATCACATATCGTTTCAGCTATATCTCTCCATTTGCTCAATCCAGTTTCCTTCTGCACTTATTATCTAAATGTATCTACCAGGGTCAGCATTATCCTCTTGGTACCCTTGATGTTAGTTTGTTTGCTTCTTTGTGTTGATATTGACATCCTTTTTTTCTAATTTTTCTTGCCATAGCCTGAGACTCACTCTGTTGTAGGTCTTCTTCAGTGTCAGCTGTGATTACTAAGTCAGGAGTTCCCTTCTGCCACCATCCCTGATTTGCTCACTAATGACATCCATTACCAGCATGAATAAATTGCCTTAGTGCTGATGCCTGTTTTGCCTATTTTGATGTTAAATGCTTTAGTGTTTCCTTAATTTATGCTCACTGATGTCAAAAAGCCATTTTACATTTTCTTTATCCTATTGATGATCTTTTCAGTTACACCTTTCCTGGTGAATCATCAGTACTACAGAACTCATAGTATTATATCATAAACCATTCCTAAATATGTGGATGCATAATAAAAACTTTTATTTCCTTGCATTCTCTTGGAATTGTCCTACAACAAACAAAGGGTCAGTTGTACTCTTACCTTTTAAAGACTCATTATGGAATGCAGTTATGTTCATGACTTTTTTAACCCTGGTGTCCAGGATTATTTTAAACACTTTGTAAGTATAGGGAGGCCAGCATGCGACATATCTGTGACTGGATAGCTTCGGCAAATGAGGGGAGTCAAGTCGGAGGCAGGATTCGGGAGGTAGCGGCCGGTGTGGCTGAGT
>JARYHS010006108.1:0-23202 GCA_031002005.1 Vandiemenella viatica
TTTTCGTTTGAAAACACGAGTGATTGGGCTACCATAAATGTTTCCTAGATTTGTACTACGAAAACTGACATATAATAATTATTCTCATCTCGTAATAATTTCTTCTTGAACCGAAGTGAATGCTGAAATATTTCTATGTATCCTGCTGGGGCGGTTTCGCAGTGCAGATGAGCATATGGCGCACCTGAATTCCTTATCGATAGCAGGACACCTGAACAAATGCATACGAAATTCGCTGCAAGCCTGAGACTCTGTACAAAATTCTGCAATCACACGAACGCTGTGTTGGACGCCCTACTTTCTTTGTCCGCCAGCCAGACACCCAGCTATGCTTTCATAATGGCGAATGAATAATGTGCTTCCCTTGGAGCCATTTCGTAACCTGTCGGACTCCCGGTCAAACACGCGAGTGGCTTCGCAAACATCGAAATATTTCACGCATATTGCTACACCCGCTCCATCTAGCGACAAATGTCTTCTGCCGTGTGCTGACCTCTAGCAACAGTTATACAAGTTATCGCGCTCCCGGTCAAACACGCGAGTGGCTTCGCAAACATCGAAATATTTCACGCATATTGGTACACCCGCTCCATCTAGCGACAAATGTCTTCTGCCGTGTGCTGACCTCTAGCGACAGTTATGCAAGTTATCGCACATGTCGCAACAGGGTCTCGGCGGCCGAGCAAGTACGTACATGTCAACACCTGTGCAAATACGCCTTAGGGTAGGGTTTCCCCCGCAAGACAAGGATAGAAGATTTCGTGGCGAAGTGGAATATCCTGGCCGGCGCATGCGCAGATGAAGTTTCTCGTGGCATCGGCTGTTCGGTGGAGACACCTGGTGGCAGGATGTGTGTATATGCTACATTGCAACATTTGTGCAGCTGGAATATCTACATCACATAGGACACAATCGTAAATAATATCGCTGATTTCAGAGTAACATTGTTGGAGATAAGTGAAATAACAGCTAGAATAAAGACTAAAGAACAGTTATATATGTTTAATTTGAAATATGCGGTCGTCATGCCGTCAATGTGGCAACACTGCACTATATTTGAATTTCCCGCCAACCGGAAGTGACGTCATGGAGGGGAGGGAGAAAAGGGGAAGGGAAGCCGCCATTTTGTGTCACGTGACCGGAAGTTGGGATTATAGAGCTTCCCCGTTCCTACCTACTGTACACATTTCTGTAATTTGAGTTAGGTTGCGTATTTAGTACGATTTTCTAACTATATAATTATTTTTTATATGTCGTAAACGTTATCTGAACTACAGTTACAGCTTTTATTCACGGTTTCATTGTTCCAATTTTCTGTATTTGCAGATAAAGTAATTGTGACAATTTTCCTTATTTGCGGCTGAAAATTTGATTATTCGTTGATAGGAAACCAATGTTGTCTGTAATTTTAACGATCGCATACCAATTTATTAAGCAGCTATCAAAAGCCAATTGTATATCCTTTGACTTATTGCCTGTTTAGGCCGCTGCCTCAATGCGTTTCTTTGACGAAAGCCACCTGTTTACATGTGCCGCTCAGGCTTTCCATTAATCCTCTTCTCTTTGTTATTAATTTCTATTAAAGGCAAAAAAAGTTATACTGACGTTTTCACGGGTTTATCAACGAATTGTGTTGTAGAAACACCATACTTCGACGGCTGCCTCCACCGTCTTCCTCACGTGGGAAAATTTGTGTTTTTTACAATGAAATCCAGAGATACATCCTATCAGGTCTTCACTGCAATTATTCGCCGAGAAATTCTCCCTTTCTTACAAAAAAGTATTAATTTCCACTCTAAAAACGTCGTTTCGCCACATAAGTAAAACTGAAATACTTGACAGTTTACGTGTTGGTGAGTAGTTCTTTTAATAACATTGAATCAACTGTAAGATCAGTAGGAATCAGGAGATATAATAATGAATCCCAAAAAATAAAACTATTGTGAAAAAAGGCCAAGGCTCGTGCTTGTGCAGTGACAAAAAGGTATGAGATCTTGTTCTGAGTCAAGTCCACACTTTACAGAATATATTCACTTCACCTTGTGAAATGGAATACCTTCTCTCGGTGTTATGGAACGTTATTTAGAATTAAAAAAAAAAAAAACCTCTGGTAACTTGGCCATTAAGCAAACCATGTTTTAAAACTTATGTGATGTATTCCATGGCACATAATATGACCTAACACTGAATATTTTCCATTTTTTATTATTTATTTAAAAATTGGTTTAGATTAAAAAAAAATGTAAAACCTGGAAGTATAATTAAGACATGCTAAAAAGTTTTAATGTCATTTTGCCAATTAAAATATTGTTAACTGTTAATTTTTATCATTTAACATTAAAATTTATTTATTAATTTAATGATTATTTAATTTATTAACGTTTTAAGTAACTATGTTTTAAATATATGCGTTAAAAACTGTTTGCGCCAATCCCGCGCGGATCCCGCGGGATTGACGCAAATCCCGCACGGATCCCGCGGGATTGCAATTCTTAGTATCCAGCGAGGGGCAGAGGAGGGCTGCTGCCCCCCCCCCCTTCCCCCAGAAAAAAAAATCAAGTTGTCTTCAGTACGCTTCGGCGAGTGAAGAACTGGCTCAGGAGCACTTTGTGAGGGGAAAGGTTGACTGGATTATGCCTGATGAGCGTGCATCGAAACCAATATGAATTGCCCCCCCCCCCAGATCAAATCTTGCCCCCCTCTAGTTCTGATCCTGGTGCCCCCCTTGCTTCAAGTCACCAAGTTCCAGGAATTACTTCTCCTTCATTACCCTTATCGAATGTACCATGAGGACTGTATATATTTCTAGAATGTTTACTTTTTTTTCAAAAAATTATGCAAATATACGCATGTTAAAACCACGGTTGTAGCTTTTTCTGGTGATAACAACATCACTTTTCTTAAAACTCTAAAAACGGCAGACATAATGCCGAAAACATTTTCAATGATACGTCGAGCACGGCAAAGTCTATAATTGAAAATCCGTTGAATGTATCCTTTTTTGTTCTACGGGGTAAGCTTTCATTATATTATTATATTCAAGAGCAAAAGCGTCATTACCAACAAATACAAATGGAACTTTCATGTTCCTATTACCAAGAACCAAATATAACTGTTTATTTTGCAATTATTTTTTTTATTAAACGTAGTGTTTTTGATAACACCACCATCTGAAATTCGGCCTTGGCAGCCGACATCGGCAAATAAAAAGCAATATTCGGCGTCTGCAATCCCTAATAAAACAATACTAAAATCCCGTTGGTAATTATAATAGTCACTTCCACTTTGTACTGGTGCCTGCAGAAAGCAATGTCGGCCGTCAATCGCCCCAAGACAATGTATAAAATTACGTTTTTTTTCATAGGCGTCAGATACTTTCAACCACTCAATTTCAGTAATAGGTATTGCAAATAAAAAAACATATTCTAAGTCATAGTGTGAATAGATAGGAAAAGGGCTGATTAAGATTCTAGTACTAATAAACACTTGGAATCAGAACTCGGCAGTACACAGCAATCAGACACAGAAGTCCCAATACCTAAAAGAAAGTTGGTTCATAAATCTAGCAATTATTCAATCACATACAACAGGAAACGAGTGCCTGCAAACATTCCAAACACTAGATCAGAAGAAGCTTATCAAATACTAAAGGACACAGTTGCAAGTCGTAATCTCAGAGACGGTAGCACGATTTATGGAGAACATGTAACCGCAAAGCATAGAAAATACAGTGCCCACACACAAAGTGTAGAAGAAAATCTGATTGGAAATATTCTGATATGGGTAAATACGAGCCAGTCTAATCAGTCTCATCTGCTTTAACAGATCATTCATCAACTGTGCACGACCAACCCTCATTCCCAACAGCCTCTGACAAAAATTCATCAAGTGCACCAACAACACCAACATTATTGGAATTGGAACCAACCAATAATTATTCTTCTGAGCCTCAACAAATGCTAGTCAGTTTTATAAATAATTTCCCGAGCAACCAGTAAAATATGTGTATGCTACTTTTCAAACGGTTTTGTATTTGGTTCAATAAATTACTTAATTGAACAATTATAATAAATGGTTTTACTTACCTTTACAGATTCCTTAAGGCATTCAATAATTGCAGAACATACTTCAGGTATTATCCTCGAGATAAGCTGTTTTGAAATTTTGAATGTATACATCAAACTTGTGAATGAATCTCCTGTAGCCAGATATCGTAAAGTCACCATTAACCTTTCTATTTACCGGTATCGCTTCCCGGAATGTTGGATCTTGTTTTGAAATCTTCGGACCAATCTGCTGCAATAGCGTTTCAAAGTCGGTAGACTTCATTCTGTAGAAATTTTCAAAAAGCCCATATCCAATTTCAGCTGTAAGATCGTGTATCAAGTCTGTCCCTCTATACATATTTCTACTTTTGAACAAAGAAGTCATCCACCACCGTCTTTGTGTCTGCGTCTTCGTTTTTCATTACTTGCCTCACTAATAATAATGCACGATGCACTAGCAATGATTAAGTCATCTTCAGAAGCCATTTATATGGTAGGTATAAAAATATTTCTACCGCATAAACCCGCGAACATGAAAGAATGACACACAGCGCATACCTTCGTTGTAATGTGGACAACAAGCAAATTTTTAACAAACGCCGCACAGATTCGGCAGCATTTATTCGGCCGCATGCGTTTGCTTGCGTTCGCCTAGTGCAGGGGTCCCCAAACTTTTTATCACGTCGACACCTTCATAGAACATTTGTCTTCTTATCGACCCCCAGATTAAACGTTTAATAAAAGCCAGTGCCGGATCTGGGGGGGGGGGGGGGGGTGTAACCCAAGGTGCCAACTTGAAAGAGGCGGCAAAATCATGTTTGAAGGGCGGCGATATAAGTAGCGGAAACCTGTTTTCAGCGCTACTAGTATACTGGGCGCAGGGCGGCGAACTCAATTAGTTTGGCCAACAATCGGGGCGGCAGCAATAATGTGTTTTGCCGGCAGTCGGGGCGGCGACAACAATGTGTTTGACCAACAATCGAGGCCGTGACACTTGGGTTCGGATGGCAAAAATGGGGGCTCCCAATAATGTTGCAATGGGCGGCATTCCCACAGTTCTTGCCCCGGCTCGAAAAATTCCTGGATCCGCCACTGATAAAATTTTTAAATCATTTTTAGCATTTCTGATGCTAAGCAATAAGGAGACTTGCATAACAACCCAAAGAAAGTATTTATAGTTCCCACACCTTAAAAAATCCACCCAACAACACTAACAGAAAAAGGAGATATTTTACACTGTTATTATAATCGCAAAAAATAAAAAAAATTATAAATAGATGGAAACTAGCCTATAGCCGTAAGTATCATAAAATGTAAAATACAAAATAATCATTGAAAATTTAAATAAATTATATTCGATGAAAAAACATCTGCCACTTTACGACTACTATTGAATACATTAAAAATATGTTAACATACCTTTTTATTAAAGTAGTTGATATTAGTGAGATGGATGGGTCTGAAGGGCAGCAGCAAGATTACTGATGTTAGGTTGAAAATTGATAAATTTTAGTCGCATATCACCACGGTTTTCCAAGTTCAGTCTGTTTCTCTGTTTTGTCAAAATAGCGTTCGCGTGGCTAAAGCCAGTTTCAACCATGTTGATGTATGAAGTTGGTAATGCAAGTAAGAAAGGTTCGGCTTCTGCTCTGAACTTGGGGTATTTTGTAGCAACATTGTTATTGCTCCAAAATTCGCTGAGGTTTTTATTTTTAAACAACGCTTTAGCTTCCAGATCTAAGCATATTTCAATCAGTTCATCTTCTGAGCCAGGTTCATTACCTTCATTATCAATTTTAACATCAAATGTAGAAGCAAACAATTAAGGAACATGCATGTTCTCCAAGTCTTCGAAACGTGCTTTGAAGTCATCTCTTAATTTATCGAGATGTTTAATATATATCTCCAAATCACGGTCGGGTATCTCTTCATTTTCTTTCAGTAGTCGAAAGTTTGAAAAATATTTAAAATCCTTACGTACCAGTGAAGATTTTAACAGGTCCATTTTTAGTTGAAAGGCCATTATAATTGTTCGAGCTTAAACAATTGTAACATTTTTTCCTTGCAAACGCTTCTGTAATTCGTTAAATTTCGAATAAACATCTGCCAAATAGAACAGATGGTTCTTGCACTGTTTTAACTCGTCACATAGTAATGGATCCACATTCTTAAGAAACTCTGCAGACGAGTCGTACAAGTCAACAAGCCTCTGCAAACTATCACCTCTTGACAACCACCTTACCTCAGTGTGCAAAAGTAATTGATTGAAAGGTTCATCATTTTCTTCACATAACTTCGCAAACAGTCGGGAATTGAGAGGATGAGCTTTAATTTTATTAATTGAATTAATGCACACTTTTAAAGTATCATGGAGCTCGCCACTCAACGTTTTGGTTACAAGATGCTGTCTGTGTAGGACACAGTGAATGGTACGTACTTTAGGAACCTTTTACTTCAGAAAGAAGAAAAATCCACTATAACGTCCTACCATAGCAGCTACACCGTCAGTAGCTACTGCAGTAATATTCCCCAAAGGAATGTTGTGCTTGTTCAAATAATCTTGCAATCATAAAAAATTGTCTCACCTTTTGAATCAGTTTGAAGATATTTAGCAAACAGAAATTCATCAACAGTGCCATTCTGGGATGGACTATGTAACCTAACATAAGCCATGAGAAGATTTGAACTTCCGAAAGTTGATTCGCCAAGTTGAATAGCAAACTTAAAATGCTGGAGCTCAGAGGTCAAAGTTCTTTCCACATCATCGACCATTTCCTCTATACGTCACTGCACAGTATTTGCACTCAATGGTATGCACTTTACAATTAGTTGAGAGTCTTCATAACATTTTCAATTACATCTTTTATAGCTGGTATTATAATCTCTTCATCAATAGTGTACGGTTTGCATTTCTTTGCTATGTTAAGAGAGATGCTGTAGGATGTCCTCAGTCCTCCTTCTCTGTCAGCGCTAGCAGATCACTTCAAATATGTAGCCTAATTAAATTTGGCCGAACTTTCAATTTCTCTTTTAGCATTTTGAAATATTCAAAATCTTTGTTTTTCTTATCAGAATGGATCCTTTCCAAGTGGTCTTTCATGTTCGCCAGCTTCATAGCATCATTGCTGAAAGTTTTTTCACATAACAAGCACATATGAATAGTTTCATTAGCAAAAGATGGCGCAAAACAATATTTCAAATACTCGTGTGAATATTGTCTGCATTTCTTCTTAGCACTGGTAGACGACATTGTAGGTATTAAACTCAGATTTATAATATGAACAACACGATACGATCGCAGAACAACAAAACAGCTGCAGTAAGAGACGCAACTTATTCCCGCACGATCTATAATGAACTGCCTGTTCTTTCTCAGAGTGCATTTTTGCTACTTTTTGCTAACAATAGATATCTAGATTAAGGAATAATAATTACATCTAAAAGTTACCTATTCAATAGAATTAGATAGGAAAAAGATAAAAAAGAAATATCTAAATTTAATGATTTTCGGTATATTACGATATTTTCTATGTAAAGGACAAAATCTACATTTGGATATACAAAACATAGAGTGGAAACCATACTGGAGTTAAACAGTGCAACTTGTGTATAATGAACCAGCAGCGTTCGCTTCCCCCCCCCCCTTCCCCCCCACCCACCTCTGTGGCTTTACGACTCGTCGACAGCGTGGTCATTAGAGGCGGCATGGAACTGTGGACAAGGAACTGGAAGGAATTAGGCCATGGCTTTTTGGAGGAAGCATCCCGGCGTTAGCCTTGAGTGATTTGGGGAAACCATGGAAAACCCAAATCCGGATGCCCAGACGAGGATTCGAACCGGTGTCCTCCCGAATATAAATTAGTTAAATACCTGAAGCAAATAAAAATAAAGTTTTAATACTTGTTGTGTTCATCACGTAGCTTAGCTAAAATAAAATAATTGTGATGTTGAACTTCTTTCTTATTCCAAAGAAGAGACACAATTCATAAATTGGTCTACATTTGTTTCTCACAGGAATAACCACTAGCAAACCAGCAATGCGAGTGAAGAGTAAAGCGGCTAAATCAAACAGTTTGAATGTTAAGCTTTGCTCCACTATTACCTCACCGCTTTGCGCCCCAGTATGAGTCACCGCAACAATCCAATTGGTTTATTTGTTTTCGCTGCTTTGTTCTTCGCTCTTGTCGTTGCTATGCTCTCCGCTCCAGTATGTTTTCTCCTTAACACATACCTAAAGCGACGCAGGATTCGGTAAAATTCAAGTTATAACGGGGGTAGTCAGTTATTTTGGATTTTTATTGGAATATTCCCATTTTTTTTCCTAGACAATTTAATTGATCCTCTTTATTATCAATCGACCCCCGTGTATTAATCGACCCCTGGAGAACTCTTATCGACCCCCAGGAGTCGATACCGACCACTTTGGGGACCCCTGGCCTAGTGTGTACCCACCTTAATGAAGTGAATATGCAATTATGAAATTCTGATCCCGATTTTACATTTAAATTTGTGTTTTGCATATTCCACCAACTGACATGTTCTTACATTTTTCAAGTAATAACCAGCCGCATTATGTACACAACTGCCATTATTTAACGGTAATAACTTCATGTGAGTACTCCCACAAATTTGTAAATTTCAAAAATTCAAGGCAGAACAACAAAAACATACATTCCGCAACTTACATATACAGTGGTGAATCTCACAGACGAGGCCCCAGATAAAGCAACAATATCTTTGCTATCTAATGGTCTTAATTTTGCACCGGTACCCACACATCTGCCAACTTTAGATATCACAGAGAGTGCCATTGTGGGATTAGAAACCGATCAGGCAAATAACATCCGACAAGAGACAGCTCACATTCTTGCCCACGCAAAATTACCACGCAGTAATTAGGGTTGCCAACTATACTGTTTTAAACAGTATTATACTGTTTTTCATTAAATTATACTTTTTACTGTTTAACAAAAATAAAGTATACAAAATACTGTTTTCAGCATCAAAATGCAGACACATTATGTGTTACACTTAGACGCTCACAAATTGTTTTTATTTAGTCAGAGGGCGCTCACTGCTCAGTGCAGTGCAGCGGTCACATTTGATCATTTTGAGAAAATTATAGATAATCTAAATTTATATAGACTCAATATTGGTATGGATGATTTATATTCAGAATTAACAAATTTTAAAGTAATTTATGAAAAAATATCAGAAGACAAAGATTTTCCTGAAATGAGTGCTAGCCAAAAATGGAGCCATTTATTAGTAAACACTTCAGAAGAATTTAATAACATCACTAAAATTGTCTCATATCTACTTTCTGTTCCCGCCACCTCAGCATTTACTGAAAGAGTTTTTTCAGTAATGAATGCTAAGTGGCGGGATGATAGAAATAGAGCATCTATCAAATTAATAAAAAACGAGCTCCTCATTTATTTTAATTTCGATATTAATTGTGATGAGGCATATGAAGTTTTTAAAAAAGATTGTAAATTAGTAAGTTGTGCGACAAGCTCTAAAAAATATGTATTTGAAACAATAAATAAATAAAATACTGTTCGTTTTTCCAAAGTACTGTTTAATAACCTTCATAGACCTGAATATACTTTATTTCTTGTAAAGAAAGTTGGCAACCCTAGCAGTAATCTATCTAGGGAAGAAAGATCAGCTTTGCGGCTTTTATGGCAACGTGATTACATTGTGGTTCTCCCAGCTGACAAAGGGTGTGCGACCTTATTAAAGAAACCGCAAGACTACCGCACTAAAATGAACTTATTAGCAGAGAACACTTATGCCCCGTGTTAAGCAGGAACCCACTACAGAAGATTAGGACAGAGGTGGCCCGAAGAGTTAACACCTCCAAAGCTATTGAGAAGGAGGACAAGAAAAACCTAAAAAGAGAAAATTGCATAAAGTCTAATTTCCATGGATTGCCCAAACTGCACAAAAGAGAGGTTCCCTTACGTCCGATTGTGAGCGCGGTCAACTCACCTACACATCCACTTGCGCGGTATGTTGCCAGTAAACTGACGGCAGATATCAGATCAGCTGTAATGAACTCAGCTCACTTAATACAAATTATTGATGATCTGACGCTAGAGAAGACTGATGACATGGTGAGTTTTGATGATGTATTATTATTCACAAACGTGCTGGTAGACGAAACCGTTGCTGTAATACGTGCTAAACTTCTTGCACAAGGAATATCTACTGAGTGGGCTGACCTGACAGAGTTCTGTGTTCCAATACGGTGGTCAGCTTTATGCTCAAGTTGAGTGTGCGGCCATGGGCTCTCCACATTTACCTGTAGCCGCCAAAATATTTATGGAAGCAGTCGAAACGGAGGTGTTAAACAACGCGTGCCTAAAACCTACAAAATGGATAACACCTATGTCATCTGGCCTCACGGTAAGGAAAATTTGTAGGAGTTTTTACATCACCTGAATAGTGCCTACCCAAGAATCCAATTAACCATAGAAGTAGAAGAAAATTGACAGCTGCCATTTCCCGATGTCCTGGTTAATAAGCGAGAAGATGGACGTTTGGGTCATACTGTGTACAGAAAGGCGACCAAAACTAATAGATATCTGCACGCCACGTCGCACCATCACCCGGCAACGAAGCGAGGCGTATTATGATCACTGAACTATAAGAGCGAGAACAGTATGTGACTTGGAAAGTCTGAAGGAAGAAATGGAGACACAAAATATTCCGAGCCAACGTCTATAGTGAATCCGACATCAGAAGGGTTTTAAGATCTAAAAAAAACCACGGAAGACATCAACTTATCCCACGATACCAATGTGTCCTGAAAATTCGCCTGTCTCCCATACATACATGGTATCACTGATCAGATTGGGAAACTGTTAAAGAGGGTGGAGGTGGGAATAGTACCTACACAAGGCTAACTGCAAACTTGGCCAGTCATTAACCAGGGTAAAAGACAGATTACACCCACACCAGCTTACGGGTGTTTATAAAATTCCCTGCAGCTGTGGCAGTGTTTACATCGGTGAGACAGGCCGCACTGTGGCGGAGAGACTTAAGGAACATATCCGCCACTATAAATTTAACAACAGCGACAAATCCGCCGTAGTTCGCCATGTCATTAACACCGGGCAAGAAATAAAATTTCTAGACACGAGGCTGCTGTGGAGAGAAGACCAGTGGTCGTCTCGAGGTGTGAAAGAGACAACAGAAATTTTAAAGATTACCAACAACATCAACGAAGATAGTGACCTTTTACTCTGCAATGCTTGGCACTCGCTGCTATGTGAAATTACGACAGTGGCTGAAGACAAATGGACTGGAAATATCACAAGTCTGCTGTTACCATTTACACCAGACATCGAATACAGCCTGACAAATGTGTCACTTTAGGGGACCTCAGTTTTCCATTCAAGAAAGAAGTGAAATACTTTGGTCTAGTGATCGATAGTAACATGCGGTGGAACGAGCAAATAAAATAGGCAATTAGAAAGAATGGTTCAGCACTGAACATCATACGGGTCAACATGGGGGATGGACCCCAAAATGGCTTTCATTATCTATAAGGCCCTGACTCGTTCACACATGGATTATGGTTGCATAATCTCCGGAACTGCATCGATTTTTTTTAAAAAATTTAACTGCTTAACGTCTCTTAACAGCGAGGTCTTTAGAGACGGGAAAGGATGGGGGGGGGGGGGCAAGGAAAGGGAAGGAATTCGGCCATGGCCTTTTTGAAGGAAATATTACGGCATTCACCTGGAGTGTTTTAGGGAAACCATGGAAAACACAAATCTGGATTCCCGGACGGGAATTCGAACCGCCGTCCTCCAAAATTGCATCGAAACAGCTGTTGGGCATGATCAATAAACGCCAATATAAGACACTACAACTCTGTTATGGGGCGGTGGCATCAACACCAACAAACGCACTTCAGGTGGAGGCAATGGAATCCACCTCTTCATATCAGGCGGGAATTTCTTGCATATAAATTCCTGGTGAAACACATAAAAATTGAGAATAAAACAATTATCAAAAGATCGAGGACCTTGGTGAATTATGTGCCCACTAACGATACTGGAGACATAAAAAGCCACCCATATACGTAACCGCTTTCCAGAAAATACAACAATAACAGAAATATGTATATACCACTAGCAAACTGTCTTACTTCGAAGTAAACTATGAGACAATTTCCACGAACCTTACAGTCCGATTTGATGCACCATTTAGCGAAAACGCGGAAATTAACAAACAATTAGAGGTGGGATATCTGGAAGAATGGCCTCAGGCTATCCAAATTTACACGGATGGTGCTAAGGCAGGCGCGGCAGCTGGCTGTGCCTATACCATCCTAAAGGAAAAGGTCTCCAAAATGTACAAGCTTCGAAAGGAAGCCTCCAATTATACGGTGGAAATGCTGCCAATCTTAAAAGCTCTGGAATACGGATTACGGTCGTTCAAAAGGACCATAGTGATATTATCGGATTCAAAATCATCTCTGCAAAACATTTTGGCTTTCAAAAATGATAATCGAAGTGACTATTTGACGATGAAAATCATACAGACCTGCAATCAAATCACCGACATGAACAAAGCAGTCATATTTATATAGATAAAAGCACATGTTGGCATACCAGGTAATGAAGAGGCAGACCGCCTAGCAAAGAGTGCTATAAGAATAGGTGAGGAAGAAACGAAGATACTGGGGCTAGATATTACAAACCACTTTAAGAAATACTGCAAAGTAAAATGGAACAGAGAATGGTCGGAAACATCACAACTCAGAGGTAACCACTACGCCTGCATCCACCCCCATATACCAACATCCCAGTGGCACCAAAAAGGCTCCCCATCAAGAGGACTAGTAACTACAATAACCAGGTTAAAGTTTAACCATGCCTTCTTTCCCGCCCATCTGTATAGAATCAAAGCAAATGAATCACCCCGATGCGACTGTGAAGATGAGGTTGAATGGGACGTCAACCATATGTTTTTTGGATGCAAGAAACACTGGAACAGCATCACAAATTTTATGAAAGAACTCTCAGAAGAGGGAAACCAGTTACCTCTCAACATAAAACATTTACTGGCCACGGAAAGTATCAACATATACCGTTTAATACAGGGGTCCCCAAACTTTTTATCACGTCGACCCCCTTATAGAACATTTGTCTTCTTATCGACCCCCAGATTAAACATTTAATAAAAACCAGTGCCGGATCTGAGGGAGGGAGGGTGTAAACCGCGGTGCCAACTTGAAGGGGGCGGCAAAATCATATTTGAAGGGTGGCGATTTAAGTCGCGGAAACCTTTTTTTTAGCACCACTAGTACACTGGGCGCCGGGCGGCGATAACAATGAGTTTGGCCAGCAATCGTGGGGGGGGGGGGAGACAATAATGTGTTTGGCCGACAGTCGGGGCGGCGACAACAATGTGTTTGGCCAACAATCGATGCGGCGACACTTGGGGTCAGACGGCAAAAATAGGGGCTCCAAATTATGTGACAAGGGGCGGCATTCCCACAGTTTTTGCCCCGGCTCGAAAGATTCCTGGATCCGACACTGATAAAAATTTAAATCATTTTTAGTATTTCTGATGCTAAGCAATAAGGAGCCTTGCATAACAACCCAAAGAAAGTATTTACAGTTCCCACGCCTTAAAAAATCCACCCAACAACACTAACAGAAAAAGGAGATATTTTACACTGTTATTATAATCATAAAAAATAATAACAAAATTATAGATAGATGGAAACTAGCCTATAGCCATAAAATGTAAAACACAAAATAATCATTGAAAATTTAAATAAATTATATTCGATGAAAAAACATCTGCCATTTTATGACTACTATTGAATACATAAAAATATGTTAACATACCTTTTTATTAAAGTAGTTGATATTAGTGAGATGGATGGGTCTGAAGGGCAGCAGCAAGATTACTGATGTTCGGTTGAAAATTGGTAAGTTTTAGTCGCAAATAACCGACGGATTTCCAAGTTCAGTTTTGTCAAAATAGCGTTCCCGTGGCTAAAGCCAGCTTCAACCATATATGAAGTTGGGAATGCAAGTAAGAAGGGTTCGGCTTCTGCTCTGAGCTTGTGGTATTTTGTAACAATATTGTTATTGCTACAAAATTCGATGAGATTTTTATTTTTAAACAATGCTTTAGCTTCCAGATCTACGCATATTTCAATCATTTCATCTTCTAAGCCAGGTTCATTACCTTCATTATAAATTTTAACATCAAATAGAGAAACAAACCATTCAGGAACATACATGTTCTCCAAGTCTTCGAAACGTGCTTTCAAGTCTTCTCTTACTTTATCGAGATGTTTAATATATATCTCCAAATCATGGTTGGGTGTCTCTTCATTTTCTTTTAGTAGTCGAAAGTTTGAAAAATATTTAAAATCTTTATGTGCCAGTGAAGATTTTTAACAGGTCCATTTTCAGTTGAAAGGCCATTATAATTAATTTATAAACGTTTCTCGGGAAACAAACCGAGTAATATTATTATTAATGCACAATATTTCGGCGACTTTATTCTCCGTCTTCACATAACTTCGCAAACTGTCGGGAATTGAGAGGATGAGCTTTAATTTTATTAATTGACCTAATGCACACTTTTAGAGTATCATGCAGCTCGCCACTCAATTTTTTGGCTACAAGATGCTGCATGTGTAGGACACAGTGAACGGTATGTACTTTATGAACTTTTTCCTTCAGAAAGACGAAAAATCCTCTATAACGGCCTACCATAGCAGGTGCACCGTCAGTAGCTATTGCAGTAATATTCCAGAAAGGAATTTTGTGCTTCTTCAAATAATCTTGCAAACATAAAAAAATTGTCTCACCTTATGAATCAGTTTGAAGATATTTAGCAAACTGAAATTCATCAACAGTGTCATTCAGGGATGGACTATGGAACCTAACATAAGCCATGAGAAGATTTGAACTTCCGAAAAGTTGATTCGTCATGTTGAATAGCAAACTTACAATGTTGGAGCTCAGAGGCCAAAGTTCGTTCCACATCATCGGCCATTTCCTCCTATACGTCGCTGCACAGTATTTGCACTCAATGGTATGCACTTTAAAACTAGTTGAGAGTCTTTCTTCATAACATTTTCAATTACATCTTTCATAGCTGGTATTATAATCTCTTCACCAATAGTGTACGGTTTGCCTTTCTTTGCTATGTTAAGAGAGATGCCTGTAGTTTGACCTCAGTCCTCCTCCACTATCAGCACTAGCAGATGACTTCAAATATGTAATTAAATTTGGCCGAACTCTCAATTTCTATTTTAGCATTTTGAAATACTCAAAATCTTTGTTTTTCTTATCAGAATGGACCCTTTCCAAGTGGTCTTTCATTTTCGCCAGCTTCATTAGCATCATTGCTAAACGTTTTTTCACATAACAAGCACATAGGAATAGTTTCATTAGCAAAAGATGGCACAAAACCATATTTCAAATACTCGTGTGAATGCTGTCTGCATTATCTTCTTAGCACTGGTAGACGACATTGTAGGTATTAAACTCAGATTTATAATATGAACAACACTATACGATTGCAGCACAACAAAACAGTGGCAGTAAGAGACGCAACTTATTCCCGCACGAGCAATAAAGAACTGTCTGTTCTTTCTCAGAGTGCATTGTTGCTACTTCTTGCTAACAATAGATACCTAGACTTGGAAGGAATAATAATTACATCTAAAAGTTACCTATTCAATAGAATTAGATAGGAAAAATATAAAATAGAAGTATCTAAACTTAATGGTTTTCAGTATATTACGATATTTTCTATGTAAAGGACAAAATCTACATTTAGATATACAATACATAGAGTGGAAACCATGCTAGAGGGTAACAGTGCAACTTGTGTATAATGAACCAGCAGCGTTCACTCCTCCCCTCCCCCCAATCCCCACCTCTCTGGCTTTACGACTCGTCGACAGCGCGGTCATTAGAGGCGGGATGGAAGTGCGGACAAGGAACTGGAAGGAATTTGGCCATGGCTTTTTGGAGGAAGCATCCCGACATTAGTCTTGATTGATTTGGGGAAACCATGGAAAACCCAAATCCGGATGCCCGGACGGGGATTCGAATCGGCATCCTCCCGAATATAAAATGCTTAAATTCCCGAAGTAAATAATACTTGTTGAGTTCATCACATAGCTTAGCTAAAATAAAATAATTGTCATGTTGAACTTATTTCTTATCCCAAAGACGGACCTTAGAAGAGACACAATTCATGAATTGGTCTACATTCGTTTCTCGCAGGAATAACCACTAGCAAACCAGCAATGCAAGTGAAGTGTAAAGCGGCGAAATCAAACAGTTCAAAAGCTAAGCTTTGCTCCATTATTACCTCACCCGTCACCGCTTTGAGCCGCAGTATGAGTCATCGCAACAATCCATTGGTTTATTTGTTTTCGCTGCTTTGTTCTTCGCTCTCGTCGTTGCTATGCTTTCCACTCCAGTGTGTTTTCTCCTTAACACATACCTAAAGTGACACAGGCTTCGGTAAAAACTAAGGTTGTAATGGGGGTAGTCAGTTATTTTGGATTTTTATTGGAATATTCCCATTTTTTTCCTAGACAATTTAATTGATCCTCTTTATTATCAATCGACCCCCTTTCGACCCCCGTGTATTAATCGACCCCTGGAGAACTCTTATCGACCCCCAGGGGTCGATACTGACCACTTTGGGGACCACTGGTTTAATATATACTTTTGTGAAAAATAATAGCCTAAAATTTTAGAGGAAATTAATAGCATGTGTATGGCTGTAAGACCTAGAGGTTAAATGCCAAAAAAAAAAAAAAAAAAAAAAAAACAGTATCTCTGACTAAGGGTGTAGGATACCAGCCTAAAGCTCAGGTTATGAAATAAACAACGCGGCATAACGCGAAAATATATTAATCATCCTTACAGAGGTTTGAGTTATACTATTCCAGGAATTTTCTGAGTCGGGGAATAAACTGTGAGATTCCTGCCACTTCGAACATTTTTTTGCCATCACCAGAATCACCACACCACGATTTTGCAGCCCACCTTCCTGAAGTTAGCGCCCCCCCCCCCCCCACCCACCCCCTAGATCCGACACTGCTATTCACAACCAACTAGATCCCCGTGCATTCAAATACACATTTACATGCATTTTTAAAGTAATAATTATATGAATTACCAACGGAATACTCATTTTTTCCAGGTTAGTAACTTCATTTGAACACTGCAATTAGGGTTCACTTATTATATTTTTCAACACTACACCAAAGTATTTATATTCTCAAATGCAACAAATTTGTTTTTGAAGAGTACATTGAAGTACTAAGTAGGAGCGGCTGTTAGTTCTGGCTTAAGCCATTGAGTATTTCTAAAAATAGTTTTGAGAGTTTTTATACAGTCATTAAAATTTTTATTGGTTCCTGCACAGTTGACGAAAACTATTTTTATTCATGCCGTTCAACTTCAGCAGAGTAGAAGCTGGAGCATTCGGGATTGATTATACTCGTTATTTGGGGAATTTTTTTTGTGACTGACGGAGGATAAGAGACTTTAAAAGTGTTTTAATTTCTCCATTTTCAAGGAAAAAATTTTCAGATGGGAACGTAGCCGAAGACGGATTTATACAGACTTCATTACGTAAAATCCATCTTGTTTTAGCTTCTTGTAGTATTTAATGACCAGTCAAACATTTATTTTTGTTTTGTGTACTCCACTTACTATACTATCTTTTAGTTTCAAATATTGATTTAGGACTTAGAAAGAACTTTTTAAAACTCTATGTCTGGAGTACAGCACTTTATGTTAGCGAAAAATGGACTTTAGGAATACCGGAAAGAAGGAAAATTGAAGCATTTGAAATGTGGTGCTACAGAAGAAATGCTGAAAATTAAGTGGACAGAAAAAGTACGAAATGAACCAGTTTTGGAAATTATGGGAGAGGTAAGAAGTTTGTGGAAGAAGCTTACAGAAAGAAGAGACAAGCTGTTAGGTCGTATTTTGAGGCACGCTGGATTGGTTAATTTGTTTGTGGAAGGAACAGTCGAAGGTAAGAACAGTAGAGGAGGACAGAGATTAGAATATACGAAGCAGATAACTGGATTCTAAGGGGTATGTAGAGAATAAAAGATTTGCACAAAATAGGAAGAGATAGAGGATTGCATCAAACCAGTCAAAAGACTGATAACAACAAAAAATAAAAAAAACTCTTATCATTGGAAGTTCAATAGTTTTGTTTTTAATTGTTTGCCTGTTTCTCTCGCGATTGTAAAATTTGTAACACTATCTTTAAAAAAAGGTGAATAACAGTGAAGTGGCGTGATAATTAAGTTTCTTTAACCTTACATGGTGGAGATAACGTTGTTTGTCAGGAATGTGATATTAATAAACCGACAAACAAAGTTGTAATCAGCTTTTGTGGACATAAGCATCCGAACCTATTTGAAAATTTGCAAGATTAATTTACACTATTTTATTCATAGGTACACATACAGTCTCCAAACAAATTGACAGTATAGCAAAGCAACTGTCCAAAACTGAGACATCTAAGATACCCAAGAGTATATATTTTAACTTTCAATGTTAACAAAAGTTAAGCGAAATCTTTAAATATGATAAGACCACAAACGGAAGAAAGTCTGTAAATTTAAAATGTTTTTGAAAAAATCGTAGTTAAAGAATGTATATTTTTTAAAATGAACGAGGCATGAGCTTCCTGTAAAACCAGGCGGCGGCGCACAATGGGGACCCTTAATAAGAGCGAAAAGCCGTGCGCGGCGGCCGCAGCGGTAGGCGCGGGGCCAAGAGAGCGGATGCCAGTTTCCATACAGAGGTCGGCTGGAAGGCATGTACCATCACCGGGCCGTGTGTACGAATGGAGAATCTAGAAAGACTGTGTAGAAATAGGTCGATTTAAGTCAAACAAACTGCATTGTGATCTGCTGGATAGTACCTATCAGAAAAAAAATACGTTACACGGCTGAATTTACATTGGTTAGTATTTTGTATGTGAAAGCCATCAAATCAGTGATCACCTGAATTGAATAAAAACCATGAAATAAAGAAACGTAAACCTTTCAGAACATAATAAAACTGTTTTATCAATTTGAAACATGGATTTGTTTAGGGTTGAAGATATTTTATTGATAACGACTAATAATTGTATTTCGTTTTGCAGGGGCTTTAATCAATTTCGGATGTGAATTTTCTGCTTCCAGGGTTTTGTAACTGCTAGAGAATGTAAATACAGAACACCTGTAGTAATATGATGTTTAATTAAGACTGGATTTGATTGTGATATGCATTTAGGTCTAATTTTTTAGTAAATGATAGTGAATATAAAGGTGTTAAATCATGTAAGTAGAGATACGGTTGCTGAGGCGTGCCAGCTTGTCATTAATTAGTCCTTTTTTTACATACCACACAACACGGGTCGGATGATGGAGAGTTCCTTAATTGCTTTTTTTGGTCCCGCACTCATTTTCTCTAGCCTTTGACGGTGTTTTCCCCGTCTCATAACATGTGGAGTTGATACAAAAGGTTATGGCAAATTCTGTCTGCTATTAATTTCTTTTATTGAGGGAATGATACTTTCAGCACGCCCCACAGATCTATCTATCCTAGCGTATGAAAATTATTATGAGGCTTCTGAGTATCTTCGTTATCGCTAACCTTTCGTAGCTGAAACCATTGTCTCAGAGGTACAAATGATGCCGCTACTTATGTCTTATGATAAGACTCATACCTGCGTGGGACGCCTAGTTTTACATTGTGCATAAAAGCAAACATTGCGTTATGCACTAAGTTAAATGATGACATACTACACTACACAGGTTAGATGATGACATGCTACATTACACTGACAATGAGGCTTGGACGAGTATTTAGAGAAGAATTAGGAGTTGTTTATGGAACGGAAGAGACGAACGTGACCAAAAATAGCAATCGATTTCACATGAGTGGAAATGTTTTCATTTGAAGAAAGTGTCAGGAACGGGCACAAATTGTCGAGTAATGAGATGAAAAATTTATTCCAAACTGTAAAAGAATTTAAAGTGAAACCTCGTATAGTGCTAAAGAAAGTGTGTTGCGTAATAGGCCGCCTGTGAACATATTGCACCGCTGTAGATAGGTCTAGCAATAGCACTGTAGGTGAACATGTTTGCTCCTCGCTGAACTCTTCACTTAAGTTTCGGAGGACGAGTAAATACTGCTTTTATTCCCTTTTACAGGTATTTAACCTGACTATTTCTTGCGTATAGAAGTGTCGTCTCTCAATCTCCTTCCTATACTTTACCGTTCTCTCAGTGTGTAACATCACGTTATCACTTTAGTAATCTTGAGAGACTATACAAGCCTTTTCCAACCAAATGTCAACCTCTCCTGCACGTGGTGCACCCTGTTTGCACGGACGAGGCTCTGGCGACTGAATGATTCCCGGTATTCCCACTGCTCACCAACGGCCTCCGAAAGGAGGGCGGAAGAGCGTAAAGCGTTCCAGGACACCCTCTTGCCCTTGGGGTTGGAAACGGCCCATAAAGGCGGATGAATCATAAATGATAAACGGCATGGGGATGCAGAAGGCAACGGCAAACCACTGCATTAAAGACCCAAAGTGTATCCCGAGGACATGTAATCCTCTCAAATTACATATAACATGATGGCTTCTTCCTGGGAAGCGTGCATAAACCACGTAGTTCCATTTTGGCCTCTGCCTCCTGTGAACCCCCCCTCCCCCCACGTAGCCCGACGTGGCTTTAGCCTCTACCCCCCCCCCCCTCCCCACGTAGCACGTAGCTTTTTTTCCTTTTGGTTACAGAAGCCATTTTGGATTGTTTTCTCTCGTCAGACTATCGTAAATTACATACAGAGATAATTAAATGAGGTAAATAAATATCCACTTGCTGTTTTGTGTTCTGTTCCTCATTTTAACTGTGAAAAATGTTATGAAAGGAAAGCTACGTGGCCTGGCCCGGAACCCCCCCTCTCCCCACGTAGCCCAGCAGCGTAGCCTTCCATCCAACCCCTCCCCCCCCCCCCCCCCCTGGACGGAGCCACGTAGTTTGTTCACGCTCCCCTGGGTAAAATATTCCGGAGGTAAAATAGTCCCCCAATAGTATCTCCGGATGGGTACTGCTCAGGGAGGAGTCATCAGAATGGATAGAAACATTCTAAGAGTCGGAGCGTGGAATGTTAGAAGTCTGAAAAGGGCAGGTAGATTAGAAAATCTAAAAAGGGAGATGGAACGACTTAAGTTAAATATATTTTTTTTATCTGCTTAACGTCTCTCTAACAGCGTGGTCTTTAGAAACGAGAAAGGATGGGGGGCAAGGAATGGGAGGGAATTCGGCCAAGGCCTTTTGAAGGAAGCATCCCGGCATTTGCCTGGAGTGATTTGGGAAACCATGGAAAACCCAAATCTGGATGCCAGGAAGGGAATTCGAACAACCGTCCTCCCGAATGCGAGGGTAGAACGCTAGCCGCTACACCAGAACGCTCGGTAGTTAGATATTGTTGGGATTAGCGAGATTAAATGGAAGGACGTACAGGAGATCTGATCTTGGGAACACAGGATAATTAGCACACAAGCTATCAATGGAGTCACTGTTGTAGGATTTGTAATGAATAAGAAAGTAGGGAAACGGGTGAGTTATTATGAACAGTTTAGTGACAGGATTATTTTGATGAGGTTAGAAACTAAGCCCGTCCCAACCACGTTAGTACAAGTGTACAAGCCAACGTCACAGGAAGATGACGAAGAAATAGAGAAAATGTACACCGAAATTGAAGAATTAATCCAATATGTGAAGGGAGAGGAAAATCTAATAATCGCGGGTGATTGGAATGCGATAGTGGGAGAAGGAAAAGAGGGGAATACTGTAGGAAGTTTTGGTCTAGGAGAAAGAAATGAGCGAGGAATCAGGTTGTTAGAATTTTGTGAAAGATATAAGCTCGTAGTGCCAAACACACTGTTTAAGAACCATGCAAGACGGATATACACCTGGAAACGTCCTGGGGATACAGGCACATACCAGCTAGATTATATCATGGTCAAACAGAGATTCAGGAAACAAGCTCTAGACTGCAAAGCGTACCCAGGAGCAGACATAGACTCTGACCATAATGTGACAGTGATGAAGTGCTGGCTGAAATTGATGCGAATAAGGAAGCAGCATAAGCAGAACAGCCTGGAAGTGAAGAAACTGAATCAATCTAGTACGAGAGAAAAATTTTCAGAAAAAAGTAGACTTAGGTCTAAGAAGTAACTCTGAAAGGAGCTCAACCGAGGACGAATGGAATGCATCAAAGACCGAAATAATGAAAGCTGGTAAAGAAACATTAGGCTTTAAGGAACAACCAGCCCGAAAACCTTGGATCACAGAAGAACTTTTGGAACTGATGGATCAGAGGTAGAAGATACAAAAATGCTCAGGATGAAGCAGGAAGAGAGCAATACAGGCAATTTAGAAATCACATAAACAGGAAATACAAATAAGCAAAAGAAAAATGGCTACAAGAAAAGTGTGAAGAAGTAGAAAAGGAAATGGATTTAGGTATGGTAGATGTTGCATATAGGAAGATTAAACAGAATTTTGGAGAAATGAAGAAAAGAGGGGTGAACATTAAAGCTGCCGATGGGAAACCTCTTTTAAGCTCAGACGATAGAGCTTAGAATACATTGAGAAACTTTATGATGGGGACGACTTGAACAAGAAGGCGATGTCAACATTGATGACTTAGTAAATCCTGTTATGAGGACAGAATTTAATAGAGCTCTGAGTGACTTGAAAGCAAATAAGGCAGTTGGAATTGATGAGATCCCTGCAGATCTTCTTCAATCCCTAGGAGAAGAATGAATCGAAAGATTATTCAAGCTGATATCAAAAAATTATGAAACAGGAGAAATTCCAACAGATTTTAATAAAAATATCATCTTCACTCTTCTGTAGAAAGCACAAGCCGACAAATGTGAGAATTATTGCTCCATTAGGTCTAACATGCTTCAAAATTACTGACCGGAATAATATACAGGAGAATTGAAAGGATATTAGAAGACATAGTAGGTGAAGATCAGTTTGGGTTTAGGAAAAATCGCGGTACAAGGGAAGCAATTTTGGCTTTAAGATTAATACTTGAAGGGAGGATCAAGAAAA
>JARYHS010006109.1:0-23197 GCA_031002005.1 Vandiemenella viatica
TGCAGATCGTTTTCACTACATACTAGCAATTTTGCAAGTTATTAATACACTGTTTGTCTTGCTGTGAGAGATGTTTCTTTATGTACTGTAATTTTTTACTTACTGCTGTGGATTTATAACATGGCTGTATTATTCCTCTTTCTGGTATCAAATTAATTGTACATGTCGAGGAATATAACATTTAATTTTTTACTGATTATCAATTAAAATCGTCACTATGCATTTTTTAATAAATAGATAATTTCATTGACATAACTTTTATCAACATGTCATGACTCTTAATTGGATATTATTTTTGTATTCAATTAAATTACAACCCATTATGTTGCTCTATAGACACTGAGTATCCAAAGAGAAGACCATAAATTATTAGTAACTTGACTAATGGAACATACTTTGTTCTCTTTGAAAGTACATTAAAGTTTTTTATGGATAGCACAATAATTATTGTGCTTAAATTGGGTCTGTACACTGCGACTGTTATGTCTCTTCAGCACCATTAGACAAAATTTAATTCAGTCTTTAGTGATTAGGTTGGCTGAGTGGTCTAATGTGCCTAGATAAAATCTCAGCTACTGAATGGAAGAATGGATTCAAATCCCACATGTGACGAATTCCTATGAATACATATTGGGTCTATAAAAATGGGGAAGTGTATAAATGTGTACACAATATTTGTCATTCAAATTTATTGTGGTCCTTTTTTTTTTGGTGACCACAGAATGTATGAGGATTTATGTACTGGGGAGATGATAAGTATTTTGATTCTCGTCTTTCTAGATTACTGTCACATCTACCTTGAGATTTGAATTAGACTAATCTGCTTTCTGTATTGACTTGTACATACTATGTAAAACATAATTTTTCAAGATGTATAGTGAAACTAATTGATTAAAATTTTGTTTACTGAATTCAACTTTGTACATAATCTGAAGTAGAGAATAGTCAGTAGCTCTCCCTTAACTTATTTTTTTTTTTTTAAATTGATAGATGTGGTTTACCTTAGGGAAGAATGGTGTTACTCATATGATTATTCTGTGTGCATTGCCATGATACAAATTCCATCAAAGCCTTGATAAAATATTTGTCTACCTATACTATAGAAAGAGTCAATAGACATATTAATATACAGATATGGATATCACAATTTTATAGCATACGTGGACTATCACATTTTCTGTTTTATTATTTTTTGCTTAGAGTTTACTACATCAACATTGAGGTGATTAGAGGTGTGAAAGGATTGGGGGCAAGGAAGGAATTTGACGATGACATTTCAGAAGCAACCATCCCATCATTATCCTTGACAGATTTTTGGAAACTGTAAAACTGAAACTAAATGCTGTATAGGAAATGAAACCTGCACCATTTTGAATGCTATGCCAGTGTATTACCATTCACCAACTACCCTCAGTTTTTCCTTGTTACTTGGAATGAAATAGTATATTTTCTGATTGACACTAGTATTTTTATTTATGACATTCCTGTTGTCTTCTTGCACTGGGCTTCAAAATTTAAATGCTTATCAAACTGAGAGCATATGTACCTGTATACTGGATTTCTGCAAATAGGTGTAGATTCAGTCTTTACATTGGAATTCTGATATAACTTTCCTAATGAGGTACCAACCTTATTCTAACAGATCTACAACCCTTAGTAGGATTGCTATATACTATGCTGTTATTTTCAGTTATATTCAAAAATTCCTTTCTAGGAACAGTAAATATTTACTGACAAAGCATTTAATCATAGCGGTATCAGTATTATCTAAACTATCTGTATGCTATTTCAGTCCTATATCCCTGCTTAATGGATCGCAAATCGAGCCTTGTGTGTATCCTCTGACCAGAAGCTTAGTGATGGCCATTTTCTGGTATCTCAAGGTACCAACAGGAATTTAAAAAAAATGCTATACTCTCAAGATGTCCAAAAAACTCACCACTGCCTGATACTGCATATTACAATTGAGACTGGCGTGGTTATGAGTATCTAGTAAATCTAATACAAAAAACAATATTATACTGATTTAAATAAAGATCACAGAAATTTTATTGCTTTAATCTTTTATTTGACATATTGTATGCTACCTGGATATAACTCTGTATTAGTTTAATGTATATTTTGCAGTAAGTGAACTATTTTTTTTAAGATTATTGTTTAAAGCACCATCTTTATTGGAACTTGGCTGTGCATTCTGTGCACAGACATTTTTATCGTGGTGCTCTCTAACAAAACACGTCTTCTACCATGTCTCAGCCATTTCTGTCCCTTTATATACTTGTAAACAGTGCTCTGAAGTATTTAAAGTTGAGGTGAAACTACAGATGCATAAATACAATATCAGATCATCACGAAGCAGGTTGGTGTAGAACTTCTTATCTTATATTTATGCTGCAACAATTTTTTTTATAAGTTTGTAACAGGTTTATTTCTAGTGTCAAAGTTTTGCACTAATACTGAAGAGTTACATCCACCTGATTATCATCACTTTAAGCCAATGACAAGCTATGTCTAATCCTATTAATAATAATTAGACATTAGTATACAGGTATTGAAATTTGTCTTAGTGAATATGATGTTTGCTAATACAACTGTGCTGTTATAAACTTAGGTCTGCTTCTCTTGTGTCTGTTTTCAGTTTTGCCTCACTCAGCATCTGTCACTAACTTGTCTTCGTTAATCGCATTCTCCAGTCTCTGTTCTAACCATTTTAATTTAGTTGTAAAAAAAATATTTTCTGTAACTAGAAGTTTTATTTAATAGCTCACATTATGTCTGAATAATTGCCATCACTTTGTGCAATTGACAAGTTATGTGTGCTCTTATAAGCAACAATCTGAATCTAAATGCTATGCTATTATATATTTTGATATGTCTAAATTTTAATCTAAAAAGATTATCTAGTGTCAAGTTGCAATACAGCTTTATCTGGCAGTGTGGCTATCAGTCTTAGTAACTAGCGTACTCTATATAAAAAAAAATTCTACTTGAGAAATTGTGTTACTATATCTGTGTTTTTATAGAGATATTATATTGTTTGAAAGAAACAGTACTTTCACCTATATGAATGATCAGTGTTAGTCTGATATTAATAAACTAAAAGTACTGCAACTGCTGTGTGCCAAACTGAATAGCAATTCAATCTGTCAGTGAATCATGGCTTAAGGATTACCATTATGATTTTGAGTATGACATATCATTTCAGACTGATTATATGTTGAGCTGCATTTTCAAGGCTGGTTCATTAGTTACTGAATAGTGAATTTTTATTTATTTAACCCTTTGACTGCTTAGACATGTTAACACGCGTGGCTACTACTGCGCCCAAGTGCTCCAGAGGTGTACACATGCGCCGCCTTGCCGCCCTGTCTGTGCTCCAGACGTGTATACACGCGCCGCCTTGTCACCCTGTCTGTGCTCTGGATGTGTTAACACGTTCAGCCGCTCGGGTTACTGTGTGCTCTGCATGTGTTAACGCGCTAGCCTCTTATCAGCCTGGTCATGAAGCCATATTTCCTCCCAGGGTGGTTAGTTGTTTATCTCATTTGGCCTTTGAGCGTTGGCAGCTGCGATCTAATTTGTGTTGCTCTTTTCCTTTTAGTTTACGCTGAGAAAATGGCACACCATCGTGTTTGTATAGTGGAAGAAATCATGGTGAATCTTACTAGAAGCAACAGTGAATATGATCTCTTTGATATGGATGACATTGATGACCCTTTGACAGGATTTCGATGTAATATTCCTAAGCCGTGTACATCAGCTAGTGGAAAATGACCGTTTGTCTCCACAAGAGGTGAAAATTCTTCATAATTTGAAGCTACAGATAGTGAGAGCGAAATGTGTTTAAAAAGAGAATGCTTTAATGACATGTTTGACCGCATGTGCTTGACGATTAAGCTGCAGGATGCAAGTGTAGATTACGCTAACATTCCAGCAGTTTGTCATTTTTCTTGATATTTCTAACAGAAGATCATATGATATCTATTGCTGATGAGACAAACGATACGAGAGAATCAGTTCACACTATATTTTCACTATGAAGTGGTATAAAACGTTCTTTTTCCACATTCTCGAACACTGCATTTTAAATGCTCACGCTCTTCACTGAGTAGTAACTGGACGAAAAATGCCAGTTGCAGAGTTTCATCTGTCTCTGGTAAGGGGCATCCATTAATTATGAAAGGTGTTTTTCCGGATTTCCAGACCCCCCTCTTGTGAGATCTGGTTCGTGACACTACTCACTCCTACCCCCTAGAAATAGCCCTTGCAACTTTTGAGAGCTTTTTTTTAGGTCTAAACTTCCAAAGCTGTACTTTTCGAGGAAACACCCCACCTCAAATCGAATTTGCGTCATTTGTATACCTTTTTTTATCTCTACAGTCCAACAATAATTTCAAAAATATCACGTGAGATTTCCGCTGACCCCCTCTCCCCCTTGGTAAGATTTCTCCGGACCCCCCTATTTCATCTCACGTAATTTATGGACGCCCTTAGAGACTTGTTGAAGCATATACCACAGAACAGAACGAACCTAGCAATGGAAGACGCTCTGATAAAATATCGTCAAGGATTACTGGGAGACATTTTCAAATTTCATTCATATTGAAGAGCACGCCAATGCATAAATGCGCTGTATATTCGAAACAGAAAGTGCGTCAAGAAACCAATGCAGAACATGTAATGTACCACTGTGTGTTGTACCATTTTCAAGGCATATCACACAAAAAGAATTATTAACCATGGGTAACTACAGAGTAATAATTATATTACATTTATACGCCTCTAAAACAAAAAAAAATTAAAAATATTTTTAACTTCGCCAGTGGTGTTCCATAGCCCGGGTCAAAAAGAAGGCTGGAAAATATGTGCAGAATATGTGAATGGTATTTTTCGGAAAGCTATTCTCTCCAGATGAATTACTACGCTCACAAACTAAAAACATTTCAGTTGCTGTAATATGTATTTAGTATATGAAGTACCTGCATGTTTTCTTAAGCAGATATTCACTTTTAGAGGAGCTTTAAATTGAAAAACTTTAGATGTTATATTAAAAGCATTTATTTTGTATCTGGGGTTTCAAATCGCAGAGCGACAGCAGAAGATCACACATGATGCTTACTTGATCTAACATAGATTTTTCTTTTACTTTTGGTGTTAGTAGTAATTACTTTATAGATATTTGTATTTTATGTGTATCACAATAATTATGGCATAGCAAATAAATGTGTTCGCAAAATGTTTTATCAGTGACTGTGCAAGTTTTCTATAAATTGGTGACAAAATATCATTAAACTGAATTGCAATAGAGTGCTTTTTTTGGAAGTTCCCTACATATCATGATAGTTATACCTTTATTGTGGTTATTTTTATCATCATGTTGTATACTTTAAGAATTAAATTCCTCCACCCATCTACTCTTGCCACTAATAAATTTTAATTTTAAATTCCTTCAGCATATTGGTAAATATTAGATATGTTCCCTTGGTAATTTATGCCTATCCTTTACATCTTTACCTACAAAAGAAAACTTTCCCCTTCAACCAATATCCCTCCAAGCTCCATTCCAACATATACCTTGTACACTCCCAGCATTCTCTTCACTCTCCTCCTATCCTAGAATGACTCCCAATCCAGCTCTATTATCATATAAGTTACTGCCTGGCTCCTATAGTAATTTCCTTAAACATATGCCACTGCTTTCCTTTGGCATGTCCGTTCCACCTCCTTAATTGACACCAAAAAATGTGTACCCCAAACCTACACCACTGGTATTGAGGCAGTGGTTCTGATCTAACTTTTATTACTGTATAGGACCCTTAGATCTATTTATTTTATTGTTTTCAGTAAACACCCCAAAAATTAAAACAATATATATGCTCATACATATATTTCTTGAATGTGAAATATTAATTTTCTATAAATATATTTGCTGGCACTGTTTAGCTTGTCACAGTGAACTGTCCATACTCAGAGTCTCTTGCTCTGCTGCCTCCACTCCTTATATTTCACATAATGTACATTCACTTTGAAATTGTTATGTACATATTCCAAAACAATATTTGTCTCAATTATAGGAAATTTCCCAAAGTCTTACTTGCGGTTGTCTCCAGATATTCTCAAACAGCTAATTTTTTCCATCAGACACCTTCTAGTTCCTTGCTTCTGGTGTTGTTTGACTTGCTGGCTGATTGGGTCACTGTCATTGTTCCATTTAATAAAGAGAACAGGAGATCAGAACTCTTGTCCTATAGTGTCTGTCTGTCCGCACATAGATGCAAAAAATTATTTATCATGTTTACAAGTCCCAACAAAAATGTTTTATTGAATCCATATTTTTATTTATATTATTATTATTGACATCATCAGATACCATTTATGCTGCTCCACATGAATAAGTGGTTAGTATAGCGGGTAATTTACTAAAAACATAATTTTGTTTTAAAACAATACCTTCATACTATATAATTCATAACTTTGAAATAATATTTATAGTAATAATTAATATAAAAAAGCATTTTCTACTTAGTAACTAGAAATTTTATTCTATTGATTACTGTAGGTGATTGGTCCTGAAGATTCGTAGATTTCCTCATGTAAATTATGTATAATCAGGATTCTGTTTCTTTTTTGCTGAAATTAACCTTATTGGTGAATTAATTGTTTTATAATAGAGAACTTTTGATTTTGTTATAAGTTCTATAACTTTATTATTTCATTCGTGTTTACTTTTAAAAACATTGAGGTGTTCTATGTGTTTATTTTCCTGTTTATTCTCTCTTTTCTGATTAATATTAATCAATTTTTAATTCTTAAATGCTAAGTTTCTAATTCAGTTTAAAAAAATTAGCATAGCTATTCCTAAAACTGTTTTAACATATTACTACAACATTTAAGTGTGGTTATTTTTGTGTTCCTAGGTGTAGTTCTGTTTCTAAAAGTGACATTCACACCAAGAAGGAGACACAATTTGTAACTGAACATCTAAGAACCAATGTAGCAGGGCATCAAGCGATTTTTTCTGGTGAATGCCCAATTTCTTATAGTGTTTGTGAAAAATCTTTTACAATGTCCGGGACTCTTAACACTCAGCAGAGGATTCATTCAGGCAAATCCCCATTATCTTGCAAAGTTTGTGGAAAGTCTTTTACAAAATCTTGGAATCTAAAGAAACCATCAGAGGATTCATTCAGGCGAACGGCCATTTACTTGTGATGTTTGTAACAAATCTTTTACAGAGTCTGCGACTCTTAAGATTCATCAGAGGATTCATACAGGCGAACATCCATTTTCTTGTGAAATTTGTGGTAAATCTTTTATAAAATCTTGGAATCTTAAGCGACATCAGAGGATTCATTCAGGCGAACGCCCATTTCCTTGCGTCGTTTGTGGAAAGTCTTTTTCAGTGTCTTGGAATCTGAAGATTCATCAGAGGATTCATTTTGGTGAGCGCCCATTTTCTTGTAAAGTTTGTGGAAAATCTTTTAACAGATTCTGGAAAACTTAAAAATCATCAGAGGATTCATTCAGATGAAAGCCCATTTTCTTGCAAAATATGTGGAAATTCTTTTACTACATCCTCGACTCTTAAGAATCATCACAGGATTCATTCAGGTGAACAACCATTTTGTTGCAAAGTTTGTGGAAAGTCGTTTACAAACGCTGGCGATCTTAAAAAACATCAGAGGATTCATTCAGGTGAATGCCCATTTTTTTGCGAAGTTTGTGGAAAGTCTTTTACAAACTCTGGGGATCTTAAAAAACATCAGCGGATTCATTCAGGTGAACGCCCATTTTCTTGTGATATTTGTAACAAATCTTTTACACAGTCTGGGACTCTTAAGATTCATAAGAGGATTCATTTAGGTGAATGTCAATTTTCATGACAACTTTGTGTAAAATCCTTTACAGGTTGTGTAACCTTTAAATATTATTAAAGGATTCATTCAAGTAAATGTCCCTTTCCTAGCAAAGTTTGTGCTAAATCCTTTACAATATCTGGGATTCGTAACAATAATCAGAGAATTCATTCTCTCAAACGCCCAATTTTGTGTTGTTTCTAAAAAATCTTTTTCTATTTGTGGGAATCGTAAGATTCATCAGAGGATTCATTAAGGTGAATGGCCAAATTTTTGTGATGATTGCGGAACATCTTTTACACCGTGAAGCAACATTGAGATACATTAGCAGTTTCATTCTGGAGAGTGCCCATTTTCTTGTAAAGTTTGTATACCAATACTTTTAATTCAGATAAATTTAATGTGTAATGTTCTTGTAATGTAAATTTACTTAGCTTATTTGGTTTATTTAATGATTTAAAATGATTATTTTGACATATAAGTGTGCTGATGGTTTAATTGAAAATGTAATTTAAAATGTGTGTTTGAATGATTATAAACCATTATTGGAATATGAGAATAGCCTTAGTGGGTTATATGTTTTACAGTAGTTGGCAGTAAAAGTAGTTTATTTGAATATTAAATTTTTGTCTCATGTGTTCTTATGTTGAATTTGTAAGAAATATTATCTTTGAACAGAGATTACAGACATTGTTAAGGTATTGCCTTGCTCTTGTATTTACACCAGTATCCTTGTATATGTGGCATTTTATGCTAATCGCAAGGGAGTGTCAATATACTATATTAATGTTTGTTCCCTTACCAAAATGATGGAATGTAATTTGTTCCTATTGACAGTATTTAAAATGTTCTGTTGCTAGATTATCATTATAATTATTGGGTATATAATGGATATCATTAATATTTGCATCATATACTTATTTGTAATTACAAATATCCTGAACTACATGGTGATCATAATCACTTCTGTGAAAGATGAATTATTGAGAAAACATATTCAATATACACTGCTACAGGTTTCTTCTGTTCTTGAGGTATTGTAGAAAAGAATTTTTATCACCTCAATAATATTTTTTTAGATTAAATAATACAAACTAAATTTACCACATAAAAAGATAAGAGTAGTTGCATTTTTTATAGTTTTTTGTTGTAGTTCTTTCACCTTTCTTTCTATATTAGCAGGGAATAATTCTATTTTCTGCTTAGAATACTTCTATATCTAATTGATTCATTTTTGGATGTTGAAAACATACAAAAAAATTATTTCTCTTTACTGTATAGTAATCTATCACATCACTTTCACACTTTAAACTAAATCTAATACTAGTACTAGTACTAGTACTAGAATTAAAGATGCTCCAATATTCACTTAACAAAACAGAAAGAAAATTATTTCTGCAATTAGTGACATATTCCCTGTAATAATCAAACCAAAGCGAATTTTAGTTGTAGGAGGGAGAGTGGGGGAAATCTAGTGTGATGTCTAGAATTTGAGTCTAGCTATCTTGTACTTAAGGCTTTTAATACATGATACCGACCAGTGGGTGTCAGATAGTTCAGACCCATGTCATCCTAGGGCTGTGGCTTAAGTCACACACAGGTATATTGCATATCTAAACTACAAGATTAATTAAATTACAGGAATAAATATCTGTTTGCTGTTGTGAATTTATACCCTATCCTAACTTTCCCAGATGAGTTGAATTAAAATCTTAGTGGCCCAGTTCAGACCTGCCCTTATATAGCCCAGCACAGCAATCTCCTCCTCTCCCCCACTGACCTGGCCATCTGTTTTATGGATCCTCTCTATATCATTGAGAGAGGCTACTCTCATATCTAGTGTTGCGAATATGGAATAGATGTTACATAACATCATAAGATAATTGTCTACTTGTATGGATGAAGTATCATTAACATCTATAGATTCTTCAGCTTTTATGAAGAATAATGGAACACATTGATACCATTAATCAATTTAAAATAATTTTATTTATTCCATATAATTTCTTTTCTGACATTATTTTGAAACATTACAGCCTCTATTATAAATATAATTATAGGTATACAAAGCAAGGGTAGAAATTATGGGTTTTATCACATCAGGAGAAACATAATTGGTTCGAGCGCTCATCGTCTCCCACACGTCCATAGTATAATAGGAAAAAGTATGTTGTTTTGCTGTAGTGTAAGAATAAATCACCAAGCACCATGTGTGAGCTGTAAAGCTCTGGCCTTCCATTCGGGAGGATGCAGGTTTGCATTCCCATCCCACCATCCTGATTTGGGTTTTCTATGGTTTCCCACATATCACTCCAGGAGAATACTGGGATGGTTCCTTCAATAGGTCATCACTGAATTCCTTTCTGGTACTTGTACCCAGTCCTTTCCAGACTCTAATGAATTCGACGTTGAAGATTCATAAATCTAGAACTAAAAAGAATAAATTACTAGCTAATTCATAGCAATAAGAGCTCATGTGATAATGTTCCATATTTTCGGATGTACAACTTGTTAAAAATTGTTTCTGAGTTTTGAAGTTGTTTTTTAAAAATAGTAACACAGAACAGTTGTAAAATAATACAAACTAACCATGCATTGTAATAACATTACATCATGGCTGGCAGCAAATGAGAAAAAAAAAAATATTATGTGAATGGTATGAGAAAAACAAAAGTTGGTTTTTATTCATTTTTAAATAAAATTAAAGTGAAAAGCAAACAATTTTCAAGAATTCGGCGCAAAACTTGTTTCAAAAGCTATATGCCTTGGGTCTCTACTACCTCGAATGTCTGTAATATATATTTATTATGACTGTTTCTGTAAATGAATTTTAAAGCTGAAGATTACTGATAGAGCTATTATATTCTATTTTAATTTTATTAAAGTACAATGCTTTATATACCGTGTTGCTTGACTGGAACATATACAACAATTTCGCTGCTAATTTTGCGTTTATGGAATTTACCATCTGTGGTCAACCGGTACTATTTTTTCGCTCTGCCATCACCAAAAAGGAGAATTATATGTGGATAGGAAACACTATGTCATCTGAGCGGTAGATTGCGTAAATGATAACCAGATGGTTATGTACAAGTTTTGTACATGATATCTATTTAACAATCCATTAGGCCTTCCATTCCCTTATTCCAGCCAGGTCAGTTAGAGCTTTGCGACTAATACCACAGGCTAACAATCCCTTAACTTCCCATTAGTCTGTACCATCTCCAATTAGCTATCGGCGTCTAAGCAGGTTCCTTCCCACCTGTATTTACTGTGACGACGCCATGTCTCGTCCACTGCAGCTGCTGTCAGCTACGTTGCGCCCGGCTGCCTACTCGCCCAATATTGTAATTGATTTTTTTCAGTTTAAGTTTTTTAAGTACCTACTTCAATTGCTCGTTCAAAGACTTTATAACAGACTAAAATAAACCTTACTTTGTGTTTAAATCATTTAATATTAGGACGCGGTTCCAAGCATAACAGATGGAAACTATTTACGCCGACTGTGGCATCCTTCGATTCTAAATAAAACATTTCATCCTCCTTTATGCCATGAATTATGTGCCAACTAGTGATAATAGTCATCTATCATTCTAGATCTTACTCTACAATTTTTTGCAAATATTTGTGTAGTCTTTACAATCAGTGTATTCCCTAATGTTTGTCCATTACGCCAGTTCTATGATCTAAAATCAGTGCATGTCCTAAGCATGGAGGAAGGAATAATATGGAGACGACGCAAGAGACCTTTACCACGCATGGGAGTGAAGCAGGCCGGCGGAGGAGTGGGGGGGCATGGCCGGAGTGGTGGGGGCTTGACCGCTTCCCAACAAACACGGGGAATATGTACAAACACCTCAAGGGGACTCTAGGATAAACGTGACGCCGCAATCTGGTGATGGATTATTATGTAACTCGATGAGACAAATAAAAAATGAAGAATAAATTTTTTTGATATCCTGCTTAGTTTTCGAGATATTCTGTCTCAAATGTGAAATGGTTTTGGTTGAAACTCAGAAGAAAAAATTATTCAAAGTCAAATTTTATGATGAATTTTTATTTAAAAAGACGAGACAAATAAAAAATAAAGAGTAAATTTTTCGATATTTCACCTAGTTCTCGAGATATACTGTCTCAAAAGTGAGGTGTCTTGAGTTGAAATGCAGAAGAAAAATTTCGCAAAAGTCAAATTTAATGATGGATTCTTATGTAACACGACGAAAAAATTCGATAATAAGGAATAAATGTTTTCGATATCTTGCTTAGTTTGGGGGATATACAACATCCAAATTGAGGGGTTTAGGTTTGGATGCAGGCTGGACCAAACATTAATTCTGTCAAAGCCACAATGATTACATGGTTGACATGCAGAATGGATATTTCAGTTTTATTACTACCACTTGTGGTTAGTCTGAAATGTGTCCTAGACCAGAAAAAAAAGTAAGAGGACCCACTCTAGGGATGAGCAACCCAGACATTTTGTAGGCTGGTACCAGAAATAAAATGTTTATTCAGTCACCTTAATGAACATTCTCTTGATCAAGATGTGTTGTCTAATTTCACAGCCCTACTTATTAGGACAATTGTAAAAAAAATTATCTCTCAGTTAGATTTAGATACGGGGGGGGGGGGGGGAGAATGTTGTACAAAAAAAAAGAGACTAAATTAGAAACACATTCCCCAAATTGATTTTGTTCAAAGGCCAATAACTTCTTTATTTATGAAGCCCATTTTTATTTCTGCATGAACCTGTTTCGACATAAATAGATGAGAAAGATTTCAAAATCGGTAAAAATAGGTATAGACGTATTTACAAACAGAAACAAGTCTTATATGAAGCTTTAAAAATAACCTAAGTCAATGGCCTGAAATAACTATTTAAAAAATTAATAAAACTCACAGCTTCTCACATAACAGTTAATTTCATCATCCATTGTCAGTATAATCAGCAACGTGACGAAAGAAATCGTAATAGTAAATTCACTGAATCGCGAAGTAAAACACGCCCCTTTAAATCTCATTTTAAACACTCGTTAAAAAATAATGCTAGTCTATTATGTGCAAAATAGCAAGTTAGCTGATTTTCTACACTACACCAAGAAAAATCTGAGAACAAAGTCATCCCATTGAGAGCTATGACTAAATATTTATAGACGTGCTGCAAAGTTTGCGGTGTCTACCGCTCACTTCAACAACGATAATTACAATTCAACTTACTTATGAAATGATATTCCAGGTTCTTTCCTGTCTGGCCTATTTGTGCAACCGTACGCAACACAAGCTGGCATTTTTAAACACTTACACACAATACTAAATGAAATAATCACTGCATCTACCACAATGAGAACACCTTAATTGTTGGGAAGCGCCATATGGTCGCTGCCGGTGCTGCCACCATGCGGGAGAGTTTAGTGCTTGCTTCACCGATTTAACGTCACTTCTCCTCCATATAATTCCTTCCTCCATGGTCCTAAGTGCCAAAGATGAACCTCGCTGTGAGGGGCACAAACGTGGAAGTGAGGAGTAACAGGAAAACAATTAATTAGGTGTTAAAGTAGGTATTTTAGTATTTTATTTATACATATTGACTGCTAGTCGCTCATAACGAGTGCAACCGATGTGAAATGTAATCAAAACCGCTGAGTTACAAGGCCAGAGACAACTTGGTGCAAGGCTTAATGCATGTGATAGAGCATTGAAACTTATGCTGAGTGCATATAGTAAATGCCCTACCACCATTTTGGAGAGACTCTTTAATGTCCGCGACCATGCAGCAGCTAAGAGCTTTGTTTCTTGGCTGTAGCCTTCGGACAACGTGCCAAGCTCTAGTAGTTTGGTTAGCTGAAGTTATTCTTTTGGTAGTTAAATAATTCATTCATTCTGTGTAACGTAAGGTTGTTAGCCTTCGTTGTAATTATCATAATGTCGTCATGCCTTTTGGTAATCTTGTTTGGTCGGGTTGTAACCATAATAGATATTCAGTGTGTTAATTTAAAAAAAAAAGTTTCAGTTTATCGGTTTATGCCTATGAAGAAGTCGTTCAGTTATTTAACACTATCAAGTTGGTAGCATTGTAGCTATCGTGTCGAGCGTGTTGCACATGTCTTTTGTTCCATGGTAAACTCAGCCCCTTGCTGCAGATTAATTGTATGTTAAGTTTTTCTATGATTAAATGCTTGTTCAATCTATCAATTGTTATTTCACAGTAGTTAAGTTGGTGACAGAGTTGTTTTAGGCAGAGATTGTGTTGAGTATGTTTGGTGATATGTCTCAAAGGTAAACTGTTTTTAAGGTTTAATTAATATCACTATTAAGAGTAGCTCGAAATATCTGCTTTAACAACGATTGGTCTTGGTATCATTTGTTTTTCTTCACTAATAACATCTTGGAGGCCAAGTATAGTTAACCTGAAATATATAGCTTATAATCTATCAACATATCTAGAACGCACTCACAAACTCAATAACATAATAATAACACCCACAGAGTGAACTATTTTTCCCTAGTCCATCAGGGATGTTCTTCTCGTAAAAGGTATTTGTTATGCCTTGGGAATTATGCATGTAGACACAACTGATAGGTGTGGCTTCACTAGGCATGGCCGACAATTAAACAGAAGGGGCAAGGTGGAGATTTCTGAGTTGTTAGCTAAAGATGTAAGGGAGCCCACTTTCAGTGACATTGGTTTCAGAAGTGTGCCTTTTTTTAGATTAGCTGGTGCTGGGGAAGGGATAAAAGTGAATTATATAAACTGACTTTAGTGACCACAACGTTGAGGAGTCATAAAAATAAATAAAAGTCCTGGGTAAGGAAAAGTTCAACCAATCCGGAATCACCGCTAATGCCGTTTTACCTTTGCGCCCTGGCAAACTGCATTTGCCCCAGGAATAAAACCCAATATTGGTTGTGAGTGTCTTGAGTGATGTCTTAGCTGCTCAAAACGAACGTACATAAATACATATATAAAATAGAAAAAAATATTATGGTTCTAGTGCAACCACATTTTCTAATGCCATTGGCACATAATTGTGATTTGACTTTTGTTTGTGTTTCACATAAGAACCTTTCAATGACTGTACATTCTATTTCGTATAATATGTTTTAAAAATTACCACTTTGCACAGTGAATTCATATATATATATATATATATATATATATATATATATATATATATATATATATATATTGTGTTAATCAAAATACATTATTTTGGCGTAGTATACACTGATTAACCAAAACCTTATGGTCACCTGCTTATTAGTGTATTGGTCCATTTTTGGAGTACAATTAAGCAGCGATTTGGCGTGGCGTTGATTCGAAAAGTCCTTGTTAGGTATCCTGAGTTGTCTGGCACCAGATTTTCTACGCTCAGGTCACATAGTTCCCTTATATTACGGACCATTGGTTTATGGACGCCGCACTTTGTGAACGAGCATCTCGGAAACGGCGAGGATGTTCGTGTGCTATTGTAGCAAGCATCTATGCAGAGGGATTGAATGACAGTAAAACCACGACTAGGCGACAAGGTGGTGACGACCAGAACGGGAAGGTCGGAGTCTTGTCCACTCTGTAAAGCGAATCGGTGGCGATCTGTGGCAGATCTGACAGCAGAGTACAATGCTGGTGCAGGCATAACTGTTTCGGAGCACACTCTGCTGTTAGATATGCCTCAGATCGCCGCATACCCCGCTTTATGGAGTGGACAAGACTCCACAGAATGTTGGAAATGTATGAAATATGGACTAAGTTATGGCAGACCAACTCGCCTCACTGTCCCAGCGTGCACGAGGACATTCAACTCTCTAACCTCACAATCGGGATGACGCGGGTTCGAATCTCCTTTAACTTTTCCAGATTTTGGTTTTGCATGGTTTCCCCACATAATGCATTCCAATACATTAATGGTTGATTCCAAATGACATGGTAGAAACCTTTCCCATTCCTTTGCCCTAGTCCTTTCTCGCTTTCTATGACGTCAGCATAATAAAAATGTAAGTTTTCACAACTATCCTTAATTAGCAGTAAATTCCAAACAGCTAACCCACGATTCAACAACATTGTGTTTGTTGGTAACATAAAAATGTTTGTAGACTGGAGAAATATTTCGCTTATCCGTGAAATTGTGTAGGAATAAATACATCAGTGCAATTCAGTCAGTAAAAGGCAGTTTTGTCTTAGAAGACTTAATTTAAAGAAAAAACTACTGTCAGGGTGCCGAGTGGCCATGGCTTGTGGGCGTGTGTGCTGACGAACTGACCTTAGGGAACTCCAGCACTGCTCGAAAGTCTTCTGTTCTTCAGGCAGCTGCACTAGCACCTTACCATTGTGCTGTTTGAGGCTAAGTTTGGACAACACTGTGGATTGCGGCCACAGACCGAAAGATAGAAATGGATTCAACTTCTAACTACATGAAGGAAACCGAGCGTGGTGGTGTAACGGATAGAGTTCTGGCCTCGCATTCGGGAGGACGGCGGTTCGAATCCCCGTCCGGGCATCCAGATTTGGGTTTTCCATGGTTTCCCCAAATCACTCCAGGTGAATGCCGGGATGCTTCCTTCAAAAAGGCCATGGCCGAATTCCTTCCCATTCCTTGCCCCCATCCTTTCCCGTCTCTAAAGACCACGTTGTTAAAAAGGGACGTTAAACTGTAAAAAAAAAAAAAAAAAAAAAAAAAAAAAAAAAAAAAAAAAACTTGAAGGAAGGTGAGACTGTAATGGAACCAATTTATTGGCCTTGAATACTGAGTACTACAGTTGATAACGTGCCGCAAAGTGAATTACAACTGTCGCCGAATTATCTAAGCTCTAATATGGTAGTTTAGTGGCTCCATAACTGCAAACTGGAATGGTAAACTGTAGGCAGATGGACGTCCCTGTTGGGAGGGTGTCAGGCCCCAACAGGTGGCTACTCTAACTGTACCGACTGTACTCTCTGACGGCCCAACAGTAAAGACCCCTACCACATAGCTTGTCCTTCTCAAGCCGTCTCGCCTGAGGAGTCAATAAAGCGCTGACTGCAAGCAGAGCAAATTCCTTCACGGGACGCGCTTCGCGGCCAGCGATCGGCGTTGACTCGACACTCGAATGTTTCTGTAATTTCTCAAATAAGAATCGTCATGAAAGTGATATCTCACACTCCCCCCTTCTTTTAACAAAAGCGTTTTTCATAACTCCAGAACGTACAAAGTGCGACATGTAATTGCATATCCTCTTTGTAGCTTACAAAGTCATTGCAAGATGATTAAATATTTAATTCTCAATTCTGGTGTAATAGGTCTGGCCGACCTGAAGTTAAACAAATTTAATTAGAATCTCATAACTTAGGAACAATAAATCAGTCATATAAATGACATTAATTAAACTTAATATCAATTAGAAAATTAATGTATGGTCAATCCCGACATGTACAATTTCATTTGAGTTCGGCATAATTAACACTATCTACGTAATGTTCGGAGTTGTGATATTAGCAGCGTTTTGTGCCAGTTGGGCTGAATATTTCCTTTGTAAATAAATTTACAAAGAATACAATTATACTGAAACTTAGCATTGTCATTTTACTGCTGTACACTCAGTTATATTTAATTGCATCTTGTGACTTTTGCAAATATTTTTGTTACTTCCTTCATAAGCAATTTAGACTGCGTTTAATTTACTTGACATATGACTGTGTATATTTCTCCCTCAAAAAGGAAATTGATAACCTGGATATGATAAAGTAGGTTTTGTTGTCGTAGAAATGGTTTGTAAAGTCTTTACTTTCTAAGTTTTCACTGTATCTTACATAGTAGCTTAATTCTATGTAATTCCCAATTTACATATTGCTCTAACACAGAGCTGTATATCTTATAATCTAATTCAACGATTTTAAAATTCTCGTGTCAAAACAACACACATTCAAGCAATTTTTGTGGGTACCTAGATAAGAGTTTGTCGTGAACATTTAAGTAATATGTGGTTTTCTTACGTAACTGTGTATGATCGTTTTTTAGATCTGTAAATAATATGTACCATTAATTATTTTACAAGCTTTACTCTCATAATTCATGCTAAGGACTGCTACTATAACCTGCCGTAAAATGCTACCTGAATTACACTTATTTCCAATACATTTAAATCTCTTTTTTTGTTTTAACTGGAAAATTCATTAGTAACTAAGCATCAAGAAAGTAGTTATAATCGACAATGCGTTTACAAGTGTCAAAATTGTGTGTAATTTTGGACTGGATATTTCTTTTTTTTTTAATTTATGGAAATCGTAATTTTATGATGAATCTACTGTAATAATGTTCAATCCTTAATGAAAGATAACCCAGTTCCACTGCATAATTTGAAACGGCTATAGCTGTATACTACTTATTTTACATCTCACGAACAGAAATATGTTTTCTGTTAAAAGAAACACAACGCTTATAACTTACTACTCATTATACCTTACTAATATATTTAACTGACCAATTGACTAATTCCGCTCTTATTACTAAATTGGTTTGCACACTTAATTACTAACAGCTCTGTTTGCGATACTAACAGAATGTGTACGAGGACGTTGGTTCTGTAGTTTCTTTGCTAGCAATCGCTGTATCATTCCTCCCTGCGGCAGCAGAATCAAGTTACTCTGTAGTCTGACGTCACTGCCTGTGATCTGGCCTCTCGCTCTCCATACTGATATCTGCAAAATTACACTTGCGCCAGTAACTTGCCTTAATACTAAAACAAACATAATGGTGACATATAGGAAAAGTGGATCTCAACACAACTTATGTGACAATGAGTTTTGAATAACATTCGAATTGGGGTTCACTTTGTCTCATGACCATGCGACCACAGTTTGTCTCCTGCTGAAGGCAGTTTCTCAAATTCTTGAATTCTATCACTGAATTAATAACATTCTCTCTGCATACAATTCATGAGCACGCTCGCTTTACCGCAACTGGTATAAGCCAATTTAATGACGCTTGGAGCCGCTGGGTGCTGTGGGATTTTAAAGTGAGTTTTTTTGATCATATTTGAATTCATTAATTTCCTGGGTTCACCCTCTGCTCAATTATTGGGTATAATTATTTCCTTAGCTGGAAGCCAGAATTTTAGGTTCACTGCTGATGCTTGAAAAACATGTTACTGATTTCGTTAGATTATCCGTCACTAGTGTCGTGAAAGTGCTTATGATAATACAGAAATTACACGATTTTCCCTACATTGGTGGTGAACTATCCGACCAAACTCTACACTTGACAGTACCTTTCGCTGCCAAACTTGATCCGGTAGGGGAGAGTGGGGCAAAACCGACCTCTTAACTTTATATCTTATAAAAATCAGACTTCTGCCAAAAATATTTTGTAAAATGAGGTTATTAATATTAACGGAATATTAAAGATGTATCATATTCATGTATAATTCATTAATGATAAGTAGTTTAATTTTTGTCAATTTTTTTTGTGATGTTGACAAAACGACGGTTTTGCCCCATGGGTGGGGTAAAACAGACACCCATAAGATTTACATGTAAAAAAGTTTATTCCAGCATTTACAAAAAATATAGTATAGAATTGCATGTTTTTATAAAATAAAGAGGCATTTATCAATATGAAATAAGAAATTAACACTACATGAGGTCAAATTTAGTTTTAAGAACAAAAGTCACAAACGAAATTGTCATCTTCTTCTTCACCATTTGTACAAGCATCGTGGGCCCATCCCGTACAGTTCTGACATTGAATTCATCCCTCCCTGTCCTTTGAGGTCGAATATAATTCATTGCAGAATATGCAAGCCTCTTCATCTTCATTCAAGTCACTGTCATCTTCATTAAGATTCATTCTCATTTTCTTTTCTTTTACCTTTCCATTTTCACAGTAATAAGCTCGAGCTAAAGATGTATGCTCTGGTGACCTTAGTTTTAATTGAGGATGTCGGTTAACGAATCCGTAATACCAATCTTTCCTGCCATTTTTTCGATTCTGTTGAAGGTATGGTTTATCATAATTTTTTTCTGCTACATCAAATGATAGCCGCCGTAGATCGGAAATTGTCAGGCCAAAGAGTTTTTCTTCCATAAATAATACATACTCAACTATTTCCTTTTCTTGAGCCTCAGAAAACACGGTATCATAGCTACCTAATAGCTTCTCAGAAGCCAGCTCGGGCGTCAGATCATTTTTTCGTGCTTTCTTCACTCTGTCAATCAATGTTGTTCTAGGTATGTTCAAACATTCAGATGCTGCAGTGTATCCCATCCGTCCTTCAAGAACCGTGTTTACTGCCTCCTTCATTCCTTCTTGTGACCAGCTCTGCCGAGTTGTCTTTCGCACGTAGTTCCTCACCATATCTGAAATCCAAATGTAGGTGCTTTAGTTTTAGGAACAGAAATAAATTACGCATAACTTTGTTTACTGTATTTAAAAAAAATTAAATAAGAGGTTTTATTAACTTTAAGATAACATTTTACTTGAAATAGAAACTTACCTTAGGCCCTAGAAATACCGATTTCCCGCGGTTTTAACTTTTTTTATGTAGGCTAACAAGTAAAACAACTTTTGTGTTAAGTAAACAATCCGCGAAAGCCTTTTTATTTCATATTAAATCTCATCCTCATGTACAGTACATTTAATGAAACACTTCATAATAATAATTCGGAGTTTTAATTATTTTATAAAGTATAATGAAATACTGAACTCAGTAGTTTCAACATTGTGGGGCAAAACCGACCTTCGTCGGTTTTGCCCCATCACTGATTGACGGTTTTGCCCCGCAGTACACGACAAAACAAATGTGGCGATTTCAGATTATCGATCAACACTTTCTAAGCTACATTTACAATAAAAATACAGCTAAAGACACTGAATAATCATATTTACTCACCAATGGTAAATCAGATTGGCGTGATAATCCTCAAAGCCATAAACAGACGTCATGAAACTCTGAAAAGAAACATAAAAACTTTTACGCTTCGCATAATCCTAACAGTATCCAGTACGCGAACGAAACCAGTCTCAAAATGCTCATTATTACACCTTCTCCAACTAGTTCATAATGCTGCCGCCCAATGGCAGCACCTAATGGGAAATCTTCTGGGGGTCGGTTTGACCCAACCAGTCGATTTTGCCCCACTCTCCCCTACAATAATTTCTTTTAGCTAACAACAGATTTTCAGACTTAGATTGTTCATGTAAGATGCTTGCTACGATTTATCACTAAAACAAATTGATTGTTACATTAATGATACTCAGATTACTCATTTAACTTGTAATATTATTTATGCTGCTCTCCAGTCATTCGAAAAGCAACCAATTGAAGTAATTTTACAAAATTTCTGTATGTATATATAGACAACAAGTTGAAATGGAAGCAACACATTGAGCTACTTTTCAAACAACTTAATTCTACATTTTCCGTTGACGAAAGCTGACACCGAAACAATAAATTTGGTACATTTTGCATATTTTTACTTCCTGCTCTCTTTTGGCATCTCATTCTGACTAAACTCATCATAAGGACGGATCGTATATAAATCAGAAAAACGTGCTTTAAGAATTATTTTTGCATCAAACACACATACATCGTGCCGAAACCTGTTAAGAAATTGAAATGTGCTTGTACTGCCATTATTAATCATATTCCGAATTATGGTTTGTAGTGGAAAATCTTAAACCTTCAATCTTAATGCTAACATTCGTAGATATAATAAATCGAATAAATTTAACATTCACGAAAATTACACGTCATTGCCAATTGCACAGAAAGTGATAGCATTCACTTGAGTTTGTTCAATGTCGTACCACAAGAAATAAACGTTACTCATGCAACCCAACAATTTTAAAGCCAAACTCATTTAGTTTTAGCTTCAGAGCCATTTTGCTCTGTAGCAGAATTTTCGTACTGTAATTTGATAACTATGTATGACAGAACACACCATCTACTTGGCGTATGGAGAGGAAGGTGACAAAGTTTTCAGTTATTAAAATTGGTTACGGTTTCTCTTTCTGTTGAAACCGTTTATAAATACAGCAATTACGTTATATAGAAATTGCATTCATATGTGGCAACTGACTTAGGATAATATACATTTGCCTATTACAATGGAAATCAATTATAACGGATTTTAAACTAGCTAACTGGTTATCGTGTTTGGTGAATTATTGATTTTTTAATAATCATATGTACTGTTCCACATCCCCGTGTCTTTTCTCACATGAACATATGTATTCTAATCTAATAAGACAATGAATTGCGAGTTTTGATATCATTTCTGTTGATTATTTGACGTCTCTCATTCTACACCTTATCTTTATAGATCTTTCAAAGGCGTTTGACAGAGTAAGCCACAAAATGGTAGTAAATAAGATAAAAACTATTGGAGTGGATGAGAAAGTGATTTGCTGGGTAGATGAATTTTTTTTAAAAGGTAGAAAACTGAATTTTAGGGTGGGAAATGCGGTATCAAAGGAAGTGGAAGTAAAAATTGGAGTGCCGCAGGGTAGCATATTGGGACTATTGCTCTACATTATTCTAATGAATAATTGTGTCGATTGTTTACTATCTGAAATTAGATTGTTTACAGCTTACATAATGTTGTATAAAAGTATCAAAACGATAGATCACTGTAAACAGTTGCAGGGTGATCTGGACAGGATATCTAGTTGGGTTGGTAAACATGGGATGAAGATAAATGCAAAGAAAAGTCAGCTAATTAGATACACAAATAAAAAACAAAAGGTTAATTATGAATATAAGGTGGGGAAAGGGCTGCTTGCTGAAAACTTGAAATGTAAATAAATATCTTGGCATTACATTTGATAACAAGCTTAACTGGGCTGGACACATTGGACAGGTGGTAGGAAAAGGTTTCAAAATTCTGCACTTGTTGGAGAGAGTGATGAGGGGATGGACGAGAGAAGTAATGGAATTGGGTTACAAAACTTTGGTCAGACCATTGCTCGAATATGGTAGTATAGTATGGGACCCACATTTTCAGTATCAAATACAGGAGTTGGAGAAGGTGCAAAGAAGGGCTGCTAGATTTGTTTCTGGAAATTATCGCAGAATGCAATCAGTGACAGATATGATAAAGGAGCTGGAATGGGATTCATTACAAGACAGGAGAGGAGGAGTAGGATGAGGATGGTAATGGGAGTGTACAGGGCGTATACTGGCGATGAGGCATAGAAAGATATTGCAGTAGGTATGAAAAGTAGTTCATGGAAGGGAAAAGATGACCCTGACTATAAGCTGGCACTTGATTTCAGGCACAAGTGTGTGGGAAGATTTTCTTTTTTAGGTAATGGTGTCAGGGATGAGTTACCAAGGGGAATGATGAATAACCTACCGAAAACGTTAAATGA
>JARYHS010006110.1:0-23194 GCA_031002005.1 Vandiemenella viatica
TTACTTAGAAGATATTGTACTGTTAGTGGCCTATATAATTTTGCTAGAAAAATCAGTGCATTCAAATATCAGAATCTAACAGCTAATAATAAATAAATTGTTTGTTCTCTTCTGGTATATACCGCATTTCAACCTGTCAACATTTCCATTAATATTGCCGCTACAAAACCAAACTATGTAGACACATCTAAACACAAGAAATGCATCGCGAACTACATTTCGGACAAAAAAGTTTATTTCATCACGTTTAGTAGTTCGCACAGCACAAATTATCACAATTAATTTCATCGTGCACTTTCAGTGTAAACTTAAACGTGAGTAATGCATGCAGAATACCATATTCACTGTGTCGCGATGTAAACATGACCCGTTTAAATTAAATTTCCAACACTTGTCTACAATAAGGCTAGCTTTTCAGGTGCAAAATAGTAACATATGCTAATTGTCTACACTACACCAACAAAAATTTGAGAATGATATGATCCTATTGAGAGCTGTGAATAAATTTATAGCGAATGGCACTAATGTTGCGGTTGCCTGCCAGATACTTCAAGAACGATAATTACAATGTGACTTACTTATGAAACGCTATTCCAGGTTTTTTCCTATCTCGTCTGTTTGTGCAACCATATGCAGCACAACTTGGGATTACAGAAAACTTTAGAATATTAGAAAATGAAATATTCTCAGCAGCTGACACAGTGCAAACAGTCCAATGTTTTGGTACTACTACGATGTCCGCCGCGCATGCGCAGTTTTTTCACGAGGTTTCACGGATTTAGCGTTATCTCTTCTCCATATATTCCTTCCTCCATGGTTTTAATATTTGTGAGTGGTTTATATCTTTGGTTGAAAATAAGGTCAGAGATAGACGACCTCAAAACGTCCTATGACTAAGATATTTATACGCGGCTTATATCTTTGATTGAAAACTGACACTCTTGAATCGTCCCATGATAATGACATTTATACGCGGCTGGATGCCCAAGAACAGTATATTTATTTACAACGCCACAAAAAGCTTAGTTCTTACACATTGTAGTGTGTAGGTTGGTACTCACGTAGATGTGGTCCCGCTTGTAGCGCATGTGCAGGTTGGCGATGAAGCTGTCCTCGTTGAGCGGGTCGAGAAGCACAGAGTCCCACGCACCCACCTCGTGCTCCAGACTGAGGACGTCCATAACAGCCTGCAACCGAAACGACACAGATTATTCTCAAATATTTCCGTGACAAAACCTGCATGGGGGAAATACTGTTACCGGTTGAAGACGAAATATATTTGTTTCCTTTCCCCGCGAAACCAAATTAAACTAATCTTCTTTCACACTACCTGCTTCACGTCAGTATTTTGCGAAATGCTGGAATACTATTTTACTAAATCCTTTCATGGCACTGGACGTTTCTCACGTGAACTTAACACAATATCTTCACGTAGAGGGGTAGCAAATTTGACAGTAATAGGAGTTTACTCTGAGTTGACTTGATCACTTTTTTTTTTTTTTTTTTTTTTTTTTTTTTTTTTTTTTTTTTACGCCTCGTCGATGGCTAAGGTCATTAGAGGCGGGATGGGACTGGGGACAAGGAATGGGAAAGAATTCGGCCATGGCCTTTTTGAATGAAGCATCCCAGCATTCATCTGGAGTGATTTGGGGAAACCATGGAAAACCCAAATCTGGATGCCCGTACGGGGATTCGAACCGGCGTCCTCCCGAATGCGAGGTCAGAACACAATTTGTTAACATCAAAACTATCGAGTGTACATAATAGTACGTGACATTGAGTATTATTCCAAAATCCGAGGTTCAAATGAAATGGTCTATAGAAAGAATTTTATCTGGCGAAGATCACTGTTGAACCAATAGTAAATTTCAGAATCTACGTGCATCACAAACTCGGGGTTTGAGCTATCATTCCTGCTCGAATAGTTTAAACGAGAGATTAAATTAACTATCTACTGTATAATTTCGTAAGCTCAGTCATTCACTCACCGCGATAGCTATTGGCTGGAGAACGGTGTCACGTGTCAGCCTTCGCTCGCAAAACAGCGACCAGAGATATCATTACAAGAAATTCGAGGTTATGTCCACAATTTAATAGCTAAGCCACTGCTACCAAATTAATTGCTATAATACATTCATTAAGTTTGCTTTTCGTATGGTTTCATAGTTAAAAAAATATTGATAAATTTTGCGGCTGAAAAAAAAAACGTGGATCTACTTTTCAGTAGGCCTAACATGTTGTTAATAAAAGTAACCTTAAAAAAATTAAATTACTCATGGTCTCTGCTGTAACCATGAATGCCAATTGTCATTCAGGCTTAGGATAAATTTCAATTTAGTTAAAACTTTCACTAATGATTTGCTTCACCAAAGTTTATGCATTACGGTTAATTTGCTTTTCAGGTATTTTACTGACCACATTTGTTAAATGTCACTGTAAGTGAGTTATTAGGTTATTTTAAGTGGACATCAGACCAAATATGTTACCGAATCAACTATTCTGGTAATTCAAGTTTCTCAGCTGTTTGATAATATGGAATGTGTATCAAGTTCTCTGGCCGTCACGGATACTTTTTTATGTTTTTATGAATTTATTATCCGTTCAGCAAATATTGCTATACAGGACAATGTTGAATATTAGAAAGAAAAAAAACATAACTTACATATTGTCATGGTTACTCAGATACTGTGACTAATGTTTACATTATGAGTGTTTGCCCAGTCTCAATAATACACAACGTGATGCTTTCGAAGCGAACAGGAAGTTTTTAAAATTTTGCAGAGTGAACTTTAAGGGTCAAATACAAGTAGGCTAAGTTTCACTAATGTTGTTTGATCAAAGTTTATGCATTGCGGCTTATTTGCTTTTTAGGGATTTTACTGACCACGTTCCGTAATGGCCTTTGTTCATGTTTACTGTACGTGAGTATATAGGTTATTTTAAGTGAACATCAGACCAAATATGTTACCGAATCAACTATTCTGGCAATTCATTTCTTCGGAGTTGCTCAACTGTTTAATAATATGGTCTCTGGCCGTTACAGATACTATGACCAATGATTACATTATGTATGTTTGCCCAGTCTCAATTTTTTTAAAAAATAAATAAAACAGTGTAATGCTTTCGAAGCAAACAGGATTTTTTTTTTAATTTTGCAGAGTGAGAGGGTCTATTTAAGCAATTATACGCTATCGTCCCAATTCGCTTTTAATGCCTACCTATTAATGCTTCTGAGCTCTTTAAGCTCAAGAGATTTTATTTACCCTGAAACAGTGGTCATGTTTATATTTGATCAAATCAGGTCAACCTGTCATAACCTTTCATCCTAAAAATTGGAACTATTCTAGACCCGTGACGATACTAGCAAAAAAAACGGTCACGGGCTTACTCTAGTTAACTATAATGAGCTGGAATTTTGGATCTTCTTTTGAAACGCCTTTCCCGTGTCCGAAAGAAAGCAGTTAAATATGACTGGGGATGTTTACCCCCTCCACGGCAACGCGGGGGAAGATGAACTGGGATGGCTTCCCGGTGTGACAGTGTTCCTAAGTGTTTGGATGACTGTGATAGTGCGTGTGTTCACTATAGACTGTTGTTTGTGTGGTGGATGAGAGATGATAGGATGGAGAGGATAATAAATACCCTGTGCCGGCCAATCAAGCCAGGCCTCATCCGACGGACGAAATTACCATCAACAGCGCCGTTGAGTCCTTACTCCATTCGCGCTGCGGGAGGTTTGGGATTTAACCCAGAAGTTTGGTGCACAATCAGGTGACCAGGAATTGTGCTCCACCAGTCACCACCTCTCCTTCCCTGCCTGCCAAATCCTGATGATGAACATTTCCCCCACCACTGGACTCGAGCCAGCTAACCCCGTGTCAGAGCCAGTCACCAACCAACTGTGCCAACTGTGGGTGGGCAAAAATTTGCATAAATCTATGAAAATTAATTACATAAAAATTTAGAAGTCATATTAAGTTAGAATTTCTGTTATTAAATATTTTTAATTAGGCCAGAATTTACTGAACCGTCCCAAATAGTTGAGTCCTCATGCAGCTTTGTACAACTTGTATATAGTTTTGTATTTGTGGGAATTATTGATTTTTTCATCTAATTGTTTCTATGTTTTGCTCTTCGGAATTCACCGAAACTGGGCCTTACATTCGGGAGGACACAGGTCCGATTTTTTTGTTTACTTATGGCTTTAAGCCTCGTCGACGTCGAGGTCATTAGAGGCGGGATGGGACTGGGGACAACGAACGGGAAGGATTACGGTCATGGCCCTTTTGAAGGAAGCATCCCGGCATTCACCTGGAGTGATTTGCGGAAACCATGCAAAACCCAAATCTGGATTCCCGGAAAAGGATTCGAACCCGTGCCCTCCCGAATGAGAGGCCAGAGCGTCACAGGTTCAAATCCCGGTTATCCAGATTTAGGTTTTCCGTGGTTTCCCGAAATCACCCCAGAGGAAAGCCGGGTTCATTCATAAAGGCCACGGCCGAATTTATTTCCGTTTCTCCTCCCAGTCCTTTCCCGCCAGTTATCACCTCGACGTCGATGAGGCGTTAAGTCATTAGCATCTTTGGAATTCGTTTCGGTAGTTAGCTAGATACGTTAAAGGTTGGCGTCGCAATAGGTCGCAGTGTTTGACTGCTCTGAGCAAGAGTTTAGGAAACACGGAGGACTTGTAGCGATTTTATCGCCAGCTGCAAAGTGTCTGACGCAACGACCTCCGCCATGCCTCGCACCCACTTGTCCGCCAACTTCCTACAAACAATCGGCACTCTGCTTCAAGTGGCGCCATCACTTGGACTTCGTCAAGACCAAGTTGGAATTCCTGTTAAATCCCGGACATTCACTGGGAACTCTTTACGACTTTCTCTCTATCAGACGGACAGAAAACTGAAAAAAGAAACAGCTCTCGTAACTTACAATGCAGACTGATACTGAGTCATATTTTGGGGGTGGAAATTGTTTATAGTTACAGCCAATCGCGTCCTGGCCTATTAATAGCTTAGTTGCAATCACCTTTACAGTCCTGATTTTTTTTTTTTTTTTTTTATCAAACCGAGGGCTACTCAGTGAACACATGAATATAATAACAAAAAAAAATTATCACAAAACGTTTTTGGACCCCTCCCCGGAGTATAACATCAAGTAGATGGGACATTTCGAAGTTAGTCCCTCACTTCATCCTGCAGCGAAATGTCGCATTCCTGGTGATGCTGCCCTTAAATACACCCACGCCTATCAAGAGCCTCGAGTGACGTAAGGGCTCGGAAAAAAAGAAGAAGACTGATTTACTTGCCACACGTAATATAAATTACAGTACAATGCCTCATTACATGATAAGCAACAGCAGAAACATGTATATTAGCAGCGTTTCGCGTGCCAAAATACTTGCAACAGGTCATAGTCTTCCCATCCGGTCGAATTAAGTAATAGGGACTAATTCCTGTTCAGTCTGATGGTGATCCTAAAAATATGATAAAGGTTATTTCTGTGTATGGTGGTGGCGCTAAATTAACTAATTTATTAAATGTGATTATTGAAGTTAGTGAAGAAACTATGAACTTCATTGGATACCTCTGCAAATGTATAATATTCGTATGTTTATATAATAATCTGTACATATATACAGGGTGTTACAAAAAGGTACGGCCAAACTTTCAGGAAACATTCCTCACACACAAACAAAGAAAATATGTTATGTGGACATGTGTCCGGAAATGCTTACTTTCCATGTTAGAGCTCATTTTATTACTTCTCTTCAAATCACATTAAACATGGAATGGAAACACACAGCAACAGAACGTACCAGCGTGACTTCAAACACTTTGTTACAGGAAATATTCAAAATGTCCTCCGTTAGCGAGGATACATACATCCACCCTCCGTCGCATGGAATCCCTGATGCGCTGATGCAGCCCTGGAGAATGGCGTATTGTATCACAGCCGTCCACAATATGAGCTCTAACATGGAAAGTAAGCGTTTCCGGACACATGTCCACATAACATATTTTCTTTGTTTGTGTGTGAGGAATGTTTCCTGAAAGTTTGGCCGTACCTTTTTGTAACACCCTGTATACATTTGCAACGGTCCGTGTCTGTGTGTTTGTTTGAAATGGCATAGCATGAAAACTACCGAACAGGTTTTGATGGGGCACTCACAGTTTGAAAGCTTAGGATCTCACTTAAAATATGCAGTACATCTTGAAGAGTTTACTGTGCACCATAGTAATAATTGATTAACCTCGCAAGATATAGACCAAAGATTCTTAGTACAATTCATTGGTCGTATACTGCATCAAAGATACCAAGATTCTTAATAAAATTCAGAGGTCACACACTACATCAAAGATTAACATTAAATTAAATTAAATTAAACATGTAAATAAGCATAAACATTTTAAAAAATTAGAAAATTAACAACTGGATGTTGTGGCCCATTTCCTAAAGTGTAAGTTAGTCTTTAAAAATTGATTAAAAATTAGTTTTAAAAAAATTAATAAGAATAAACTTTGTTTTTTCGTGACAACGGACTTACAATTTTTATCTTTGGAGCTGGCTAATATATGGATTAGTAGCTAAATGCCATTAAAAAAATTAGAAACAAAAACTAAACAAACAAGCAAGCAAAAAACCAAAAAAATATGGGCGAGTGTATTTTCGCTACCATTTGAGCCACTACCCAAATGCCATTAAAACAAAACAACAAACAAACAAACGTATGGGCTGGTATATTGTGACTAATATTTGCGGCAGAGGCAGATATCATTAAAAAAAAAGCAAGAAACAAACAAAACCAAAATATGTTGGATAGTCTACCAGCCAGTGTGGCTCCACACGATAAGGCATCACCATACTGGATCTGGAAGGTACAACAAGACAGGTTTGAGTGGTGGTCTTCGCGTATCGACCATACTTACTGATTTTCAGGCCGTTTTCCATAGTCACTTAGGCCAATGCAAGGACGGTCCCCGCCGGCCTCGGTAGCGTAGGGGCTAGAGTGCTAGTTCCGCGTACCGAAGGTCGCTGGTTCGAGTCCGGCCGAGGGCATGAGTGTTTAGTGTTGTGTCTGTGAATGTCTTGTCCGTGTTGTAGTATCCTTGTGTCAATACTTGATAGCAACAAATCACATTGAGCTGGCTGTATGGCCCAGTAGCCGAATGCAATTAAAAAAAAAAAGGACGGTCCCCAATCTCCGCTTCGTAAATTACACATTTCACAAACTAAAATACACATTTTATAATTAGCATGAGTAACACGAATCGCATGCCGATGGCAACCCATAAGCTTCTCCCACGGCTCCAGGAACTAACAATCCCCGGTTCTAATTACCCAGTGGAAACACTGGACAAATTCTTATTTACAAGCCGTAATGATAGGCAAGGATTTGTGTGACCCGATAGGGCCTATTCGAATATACCAGTGGTTCCCAATTAGTTTTTCCAGAGTATCACTTCACGACGAGGTTAATCGCGTGTACCCCTCATACCACTTTTGTACCCCCTGTAGCTCATGTGTACCCCTTGCAGCTGCTTGTGCCGTTGTGATCATACCAGTCGAGTTTTTCGCACAACCACAACATTACAGAAATATAATTCATAGACACACGCACTATGATTGTTTGAAAATATATTTTGGAGGTAATAATGTTTGCTTAATTTTTTTTTCATTTAGTTTAGTGATAACCTAAGTCAACAGATTACCTCCTTGAAGAAACCTCGCGTACCGCTGGGGGTACGTGTACCACTAATTGGGAACCACTGCTATATTATTATAATAATAATAATAATAATAATAATAATAATAATACGGGATGGTTCATTTCGGCTATTATTTGGGGCAGTAATCAAATGCCATTAAAAAAAATAAAGAGAAAAACAAAGTATATGGGCTATATTTTGACGAATATTTGACCAGCAGTCAAATTCCACTTAAAAAAAAGAAAGAACAAAAAAATACAGCAACAAATTCATATAAAAACAAAAAAACATAGGTTACATTAAATGAGAGGCAACAAAAATTTTAAAGCAGAGGTGGCCAACTCCCGGCCTGCCTTGAACATTATTCCGGCCCCGCGAGATTCATCACACTTTTACAAAATATACTTATTTTACAATGGCCAAAGAAGTGAAAACCAATGTATAAAAAAATACATTATTTTTGCATCCATATATTCAGAAATTATCTGTCGAAATTATGAGTATCATTGTTATTATGTTATGTATGTTTACGTGTAAGAATAATAGCAAATACAATAATAATAACTCATTATGTTACCATTTTTCACTCCCAAAAAATGTCTTTAGTGGGTCTGAATCTAATATGGAGATATATGATTTTGTAGGAGCCCCGCGAAGTTATGTTGCATTTCAAAAGTGGCCCGCAACATCATTTGCGTTGGCCACCCCTGACTTAAAGAATACCAACAACTCCAACGAATATAGCGGCATTTTACTCTACGATGCTTGGCGCTCGTTGCAATGTCAGCATAAATAGTATCTCTGATGAAGGCTGTAGGATAGAAGCCGAAAGCTCAGATTGTGAAATAAACTACACGGCATTATGGAGCATCCAAAGCAAAAAAAAAGTCCTGTATTCACTCCATTGGATACCAAACTACTTTCAAAAGTGAGTACCAGTATTACACGAAAGTAACACGCGGCACATATCAGTTGTTGTAAATGAACTCAGGTATCTGTGCACAGTAATTCTGCGACAAGCTCTCTCCGCAGCCGCCGTAAAGCCATGCAGTTTGACGGCGTCTGCAGTTATTTACCCGACGGAGCTCTCGACAGTCGCGAACAAAAAGGTCCCCCGAGGAGGAGACCTCGTTCCAAGTTGGCCGGCAGTAAGGAGACAAGTGCGTCTCGCCCGAGGCGTCCACGCGTTTCATCCGCGCCGCGCCGTAAACAAAGATCCTGCGCGCAAGACACTCGCCTCCACGGGGGCTATGCTCGAAATAAGTTCCGCTAACAAAAAAAAAACTGTCCCTGAGTAGGAAGGGTTAGCCGATTCAAGCCAGAAACCGGGAAAACCCGTGACGTCACTAAGTGGTGGGGGGGACCTCCCTCCCCTCCCCTCCAATGGCGGCTTGGCGGGCCTAGTGCAGTGTTGCCACATTGACGGCATGACTACAGCATATATCAAATTAAACATATATAACTGTTATTATTCTTTATTATAGCTGTTATTTCACTTATCTCCAACAATGTTAATCTGAAATCAGCGATATTATTTACGATTGTGTCCTATATGATGTAGATATTCCAGCTGCACAAATGTTGCAATGTAGCATATACACACATCCTGCCACCAGGTGTCTCCACCGAACAGCCGATGCAACGAGAAACTTCATCTGCGCATGCGCCGGCCAGAGATATTCCACTTCGCCACGAAATCTTCTATCCTTGTCTTGCGGGGGAAAACCCTAGCCTAAGGCGTATTTGCACAGGTGTCGACATGTACGCACTTGCTCGGCCGCCGAGACCCTGTTGCGACATGCGCGATAACTTGCATAACTCTCGCTAGAGGTCAGCACACGGTAGTAGACATTTGTCGCTAGATGGAGCGGGTGTACCAATATGCGTGAAATATTTCGACGTTTGCTCGGGAGTCCGACAGGTTACGAAATGGCTCCATTACAGAGCGATACAGCTAGGCCATCCACCATTATGAAAGCATAGCTGGGTGCCTGGCTGGCGGACAAAGAAATTAGGGCGTCCAATACATATTGCAGAGTCTCAGGCTTCCAAAAAATTTCATGTGCATTTGTTATTTGTTCAGGGTCCTGCTATCGGGTTGCGCCATCGAAACCGTTCCAGCAGGATACATAGAAATTCACTGCGGTTCAAGAAGAAATTATTACGAGATGAGAATAATTATTATATGTCAGTTTTCGTAGAACAAATATAAGAATCTTTTATGGTAGCCTAATCCCTCGCCAGAATAACGTGTTTTAAAAACGAAAATCGAAAATTTAGTTTTCATTCTGGGTGAACAGAAAAACTGCTTGAGTCTTTGTATTTAATTAAAAAATAAGACATAGACCATGAGAAAGCGTAACTTTTACGTTTAAAACGTGATAATGAACTATGGAATGTCCTGACTTAGCTCAAATTCATATCTATACAATGCAGTTCTGATATTCGAGGATGTTTATAACTCTGAGCGAATATAAGCATCAGTAAGGTGGGATTCCAATATAATTAATCGTTAACAGCGTTAATGATAGAGAGAATTCAACTAACGACCTCGGCAGTGTTGGGGCTAGAGTGCCGAAGGTCGCCGGTTCGAGTCCGGCCGCGGTGTTTAAGTGTTTTGTGAAAAAGCCGTTCCAACTCCTCAAAGTTACGTAATTTCCACGCCTAAAAAAATAAGTCGAAAAGCATAAATGTTTCCTTTTAACGGGAAAAAAAGCGTCATAAACTCCAGATATAAATTCTATGTGTACCTGTTTTCATGAAATTATTTAGCGTTCTAGCCTTGCATTCGAGAGGACGGCGGTTCCGGGCATCCAGATTTGGGTTTCCAAAATCACTCCAGGTGAATGCCGGGGGGATGCTACCTTCAAAAGGCCATTCCTTGCCCCCCATCCTTTCCCGTCTCTAAAGACCTCGCTGTTAACATAAATTCCGTTCATCAAAGCAGGCAGACATTAAAAATTAATTCACCGACGAAGAGACTGGAAACAATCTCACTTTTTCACATCATGATGGACTCATTATGAACAATATAATATAACTCACGAGTGTCACCTACAGACCGTGTATTTTAAAGGATGTATTAAATTATGTGTAATGAAACACAGACACTTTTTGGACTCAAAGAGGCATTGAAGGGGTTTACTGATGGATGTAAGTATAACCTCGATTGGTTGAGAGCCTCTAAACTAAAGCAAAGTTGTCGATTTGAAAACCAGACTCGTAATTGTTGCCATCCAGGTCAAACCTTTGTCGTTTGTCTATCCAGGCCAATCTATGTATCAATTCTGTTATGCTTTCGTAAGCAATCACAAATTGAGTGTCCTTAGCTGTACTTTGTCTAAAATTCCAATAAATCCCTTGTGACACATCAGTGATTGACACCTTTAACTGTATTTTACAGTACAGCACTTATGTTCCAGGAACGAAATACCGTCTGTTAATCTTACTAATTTCACACCTGTGGAATCTAAGTACGCCAGTCCTATGTGATAAAAAAATCGAGTCACGCTAAGCACAGAACATGCCTGAGACCATCGCCTGTGACCAAGGTGGAGATATAGAAGATTTACACACTCCCTTATAGAAGAAATCCAGTGCACTATTCCTAATTCTTTCACCAAGATCCACCTCTAGCCTCATCGCCAACATACCCACAACACTTCCCCAAACTTCATTCTGTTTTCCAATGATTCCCACTCCAATCCCTGATCAGTTACCTTTTTTTTCGTGCGTTAAAGTAAACCAAAAATTCGCAGAGTCTTCTGCTAATCAGTAGCCAGGTACCAAAATGTCCATTTAAGGTCGTTCTACTGCAGTTTTCCAGGAAAATTCTCCCCTTTTCCAGGAAATTATTTTTCAATAAATCAGGACCCAGGGGAGTTCTCCATTCGGTTTAAAATGTTCCCATCTAACGCCAACCTTCGGATTCAGGACCAAGTGTGACATTTGTTTATAATTGCATGCTTCATCCAACTAACCACGATAAAAGTGACATAATGCCCTTAGCTAACTTGGTCATCAAACAGACATCATAACCCACATTTTCATAGAAGACCCCCACACATCGACAAGTATCCATAGGTGCAGACACTAGTTCTATTGCGCCGAAGATAGTACCCACGCTTGAATTGTCGTAAATTGTTAGGTCAAAGTGGGTGTTTGGATATTTTATCCACTCAGGCCTCATCATCTAAAGTCTAATGCCAGATTGTGGTCATTGCCAACTTAGGCTCCATACACCACTCAGAATTATTCCTCCAATATCCATTCTAACAGCATTATACACCACATACAGCCCCTGACACTCTTCCAATCTCCCAATGACATCCAGTCCAGTTCCTTTATTAAGGCACTTGTTGAATATTTTCCACTAATAAATCTAGCTGCCATATTTTGCACCTTGCATTTGATGTACTAAAAATGTGGACTCCATACTACACTATTTACAAACAATGGTCTGATTGTGGGTTTGTATCCAAGTCCTTCGCTTCTCTGGTACATTCCCCTCATCACCCTCTCTGTTAAATGATTTTTATGTAGTGAAAAACGTGAGAAACACAATTCGTATGCCAACACAACCGGCAGTAAACTGTAAAGAGTACAGTCAAATGGGAGATTGCCTAAGCCCTGAAGCAATGGTTAGAAGCACACGTTGATGGTGAGCATAATTCTATAACCATATAACCGAGCGTGGTGGTGTAACGGATAGCGTTCTGGCCTCGCATTCGGGAGGACGGCGGTTCGAATCCCCGTCCGGGCATCCAGATTTCGGTTTTCCATGGTTTCCCCAAATCACTCCAGGTGAATGCCGGGATGCTTCCTTCAAAAGGCCATGGCCGAATTCCTTCCCATTCCTTGCCCCCATCCTTTCCCGTCTCTAAAGACCACGTTGTTAAAAAGGGACGTTAAACTGTTACAAAAAAAAAAAAAAAAATATAACCATATATTTTAGACTCAAATTAACAGAGGAAGTAGACACACGCACACACTTGTACATACATACAGCGAGGTCGACAGAACTAACAGCAAGCATCATGGAAACGATGAAGTGGGGGCAGAATTGTCGTTACCACTGATTAACTGGACAGAACTATCGTTACCAAAATCATCAGACAGACGAGGTATCACCATACTTACGCTTACATGCACAAAGAGAGACGCAGATACACATGTCCAAGACTACAGAGAGTTCAACACAACTACCGGTACCAATCATGGAAACAAAAAAGTGGTGTAGTACTCTCTTGCATCATGACTGGCTGAAAAACAGAAGTCTCCTTACATATCATCAGCCTGGCGAGATAGAAGGTGTGCAAAAGATGGCATGTTTTCACAATAAACCTAAGTGTTTATACCATAAATAGTGTTCATCACGCCCAGTTGATTACATTTACCATCAACACGTCTCTCCCACACCGCAACCATTTCTACCATTCAGTAAAAAAAAGTGACGCAGGTACCATGAGTTGCAATAGACACTTGACCATCAGGTCGCACCCACAAATCCATACATCTCAATACACTAGCACAAACAAACATAAGTGGAGGGACAGCAAAATCATTCGTCCAGACAGACGTGTTTATAGAAAGTATCACCATATTTACGCATACAGACACAGAGAGAGACGCATATTTCCATGCCTTCAGCAAGCTAGACACAACAACCAGCCCAATCATGGCGACGAAAAAGTGGGGTAGAACCCCCATGACTCATAACTGACCAAAAAATTGGCAGGATCGGTTAATTTGTTAGTGAAGGGAATAGTCGAAGGTAAGAACTGTAGAGGAAGACAGAGATTAGAATATATGAAGCAGATAATTGAGGACGTGGGCTGTAAGGGATATGTAGAAATGAAGAGATTAGCACAGCATAGGAAGGAATGGAGGATTGCATCAAACCAGTCGAGAGACTGATGACAGCAAAAAAAGATAATCTTTGTAAGGTCTGAGTACGTAGGCGTGACCAAAGAATTTGTTGTTGAAATATGGCAGAGATAAACCAAAGAGATAAAGGTTGAATATTGTTGTGTTTGCATGCAATAAATTGAGGGAGAACTGAAACGTAGTCTTTAAATGAACCTCGGACATATTGTTATACGTCCTATTGCGAATTACTGTATTTTGAAATAAATGGAATGCCACAGAATCAACTAAATAAGTTATTAGTAATTCAATGAATTGCGCGTAATGTAATGCTATATCGAACCTTCTTTTTAAATAGAGTCCGATATTGTACCTATCCGAGTATCCTCGCCTCCACAACCGATTTAAATTCTCAGCTTGCAGCTGTAGGATAACACCAGAAAAAAGAAATCAGTTGGAACCTGGACCGAGACACAAAGATATTGTTCAATACGAGCGGATCTAGTACTCATTGTTATCTACGGTAACCATAGGGGGCGTCTATTAATTACGTCAGATGAAATGGGGAGGGGGGGGGGTCTGGCTAAATATCACAAAATCTCACCAAGGGGGGTGCGGGTTGAGGGGGGGCGGGGGTCGACAGAAATCTGACTTCATCTTTTTAATTTCTTGAAGAACAGTTGAGCTAGAAAAAAAAAAAGGTCCACAAACTACTTGCGACGTCGCACAACGTTAGGGAAAGTGGGGGGGGGGGTGCCAAAATTACAAGGTCATCAGCAAGGGGGGGGGAGTCCCACCAGATCTCAGTAGAGGGGGGAGGGGAGGTCTGAATTTCTGGGAAACCACCCCACGTAATCAATGGACGCGTCCATACATACAAAAGCTTACAAACCTTTCCGTTTCCTCCATAGAACTTTGTACGCTTATTTTTTTCTTCCATTGTATTCGAGTTAGACTTTGTACGGGTAAAAACACCAGTATTTTCATGCGCTCGTGAATCCGCTGGCAAACAAAAATTTGTAAGCGGAGAGCTAGCACATTAATCTGCGCGCTTTTGTCCGCCGCACATCTGTCAACAGGCACGAGGTTGTTTTTACGAATGAAGTGCTACTGACAGCCAGAAATGGCCGGCGTTTCCTGAACAGGGGTTGCCTTTTCTTATCAAAGCTGAGACAAAGAAATTACCCAAGCCAGTTAATTCAAATAGCGTTTTAGAGTGGATGGATATAGCTCTTAGAAACCCTTCCAGCCGCGGGTGCGAAATCAAATCTCACCAGACACAGTTGACGTTTGTTCCAAAGGTTAAATCCAGCTAATTAACGCGATGTCTTCTTCCCTGAGATGTGTCAAATTCTTAAGGAAATGTACTGATACGTATTCATTGCCCGGGTGGCGTTGGAACGCATGTATCTCTCTTGCGTTCAAATCGGAACTCTGGGCAAGAATTCAATAGATCCACATGCCGCGAAACTTCTTGATCTTGCTTGATGTACAGCATGTCATGTGCGATTTTATTTTCACGTGACCACTAGCGGCAAATGTGGATGAATAATGAGTTAACTAGCTACACATTTTTAGACTATCTTTCTTAAAACTTTGAGGCTTCTGACATAGCTGCCTCTAATGATGTACACAAACCTGTTTTGAAAGATTTACAAACAGCCTAAATTCAGAAACAAAGAGAGGAAAAACAGAGCTACTCTCCTGTTTTACCTACCCAGGTAATATTTGTAGTTATCTGTGAAATAGTAGCAGAAATCTTAAATTCCACATGTACGAAGACAAGTGATAGTCACTTGAAAATGGCGGCAGAGGAAATCACCGCCGAAAAGTCGTGTTATACAAATAATATTCACTCAGTAAAGTTTTGTTGTTGTTAAAACACAATAAACGTTTACAAAAATAACATCCAGACTAACTAAAAAGGAACACATTGTCTCTTCCAACTACTACGAAATAAGATAAACTTTCACTCACCGGGGTATATAGCATCGTTGAAGAAACGGATTACACATTTCATTCCCAATGGTGTGCGTGTGTTAATTTTCGTTAAACATTTTTAAGGTAAGCAGGAGATGATCAAGTAGAAAGATCAGATAAAAAATAGAATATTATTTTTTTACCAAAAATTAGTTTCAATCTTCCTCTCCAAGGGAAACTTTGATTTAGCGCTATACTCGTTCCAGAAGTGCAGAACTGGGGCATGTCCGTTGGATTTTATCTTGGCGACCATATTTCTCTTCCTGAAGTTCCCTCAACACGGCCTGTGCCCAAAATATTCCTCGTGCAAATATAATGCCGAAGAGGAATGTGATATTATACAAGCAATAAAACAAATTTTTCGATATTTGGCTTAACTAGAAATATCTGCAGGATTCCAATGAGAGTGTTAACAATTTAATTTTGTCAGTGGTTTCTAAAAGAATGTATGTGGGTATAAAACACTCCACTTTGGCATTTATAATACACTCCTGGAAATTGAAATAAGAACACCGTGAATTAATTGTCCCAAGAATGGGAAACTTTATATACACATTCCTGGGGTCAGATACAACACATGATCACACAGACAGAACCATAGGCACATAGACACAGGCAACAGAGCATGCACAATGTCGGCACTAGTACCGTGTATATCCTCCTTTCGCAGCAATGCAGGCTGCAATTCTTCCATGGAAACGATCGTAGAGGTACTGGATGTAGTCCTGTGGAACGGCATGCCAAGCCATTTCCACCTGGCGCCTCAGCTGGACCAGCGTTCGTGCTGGACGTGCAGACCGCGTGAGACGACGTTTCATCCAGTCCCAAACATGCTCAATGGGGGACAGAATCGGAGATCTCGCTGGCCAGGGTAGTTGACTTACACCTTCTAGAGCACGTTGGGTGGCACGAGATACATGTGGACGTGCATTGTCCTGTTGGAACAGCATGTTCCCTTGCCGGTCTAGGAATGGTAGAACGATGGGTTCGATGACGGTTTGAATGTACCATGCACTGTTCAGTGTCCCCTCGACGATCACCAGAGGTGTACGGCCAGTGTAGGAGATCGCTCCCCACACCATGATGCCGGGTGTTGGCCCTGTGTGCCTCGGTCGTATGCAGTCCTGATTGTGGCGCTCACCTGCACGGCGCCAAACACGCATACGACCATCATTGGCACCAAGGCAGAAGCGACTCTCATCACTGAAGACGACACGTCTCCATTCGTCCCTCCATACACGCCTGTCGCGACACCACTGGAGGCGGGCTGCACGATGTTGGGGCGTGAGCGGAAGACGACCTAATGATGTGCGGGACCGTAGCCCAACTTCATGGAGACGGTTGCGAATGGTCCTCTCTGATACCCCAGGAGCAACAGTGTCCCTAATTTGCCGGGAAGTGGCGGTGCGGTCCCCTACGGCTCTGCGTAGGATGCGACGGTCTTGGCGTGCGTCCGTGCGTCGCTGCTGTCCGGACCCAGGTCGACGGGCACGTGCACCTTCCGCCGACCACTGGCGACAACATCGATGTACTGTGGAGACCTCGCGTCCCACATGTTGAGCAATTCGGCGGTACGTCCACCCGGCCTCCCGCATGCCCACTATACGCCCTCGCTCAAAGTCCGTCAACTGCACATACGGTTCACGTACACGCTGTCGCGGCATGCTACCAGTGTTAAAGACTGAGATGGAGCTCCGTATGCCACGGCAAACTGGCTGACACTGACTGCGGCGGTGCCCAACCGCTGCGCAGCTAGCGCCCTTCGACGGCCAACACTGCTGTTCCTGGTGTGTCCGCTGTGCCGTGCGTTTGATCATTGCTTGTACAGCCCTCTCGTAGTGTCCGGAGCAAGTATGGTGGGTCTTACACACCGGCGTCAATGTGTTCTTATTTCAATTTCCAGGAGTGTACATTGCCAATGTACAACCAAAGTAACGATGTCAGTTGTGAAGTATTGAAGGTATTAGGATTATCAGCCGGAGCGAAAACTGTAAGAGCACTAAGAAATATCGACAAAAAGATAATAAGATAATCACAGAGAACAGAAAGGAATTTGAAATATGATGCTACAACGGGTCATAAAAGAATATCAGAAAGGAAGCTTTTAGAAGATGACGAACAAGATCCTGGCAATCTATCCCATAGTGCGGTAATATATTGGCAAACTTTTGAAGCTATTGCCCATAAATCAGATTTTTTCAAATTTAGGGAATATTTTCTTAAAAAGTACTCAAGATAAGGTGAAAATAATTGTATATGCTATTCTTTGTTGTTTAGAACAATTTTTAAAACAGGATTATTGTAAAAACTCCCGTAGTTAACATAAAATTTAATAAAATATTACATTTAAAAATAGTTTAGTTGTTTTGAAAAACAGTATTCAAAAGAAACTAGAAAATGTTGGAAAGTATCCATCTGTCTGACTGAACCCCTGTAGGGGTACGGGGGTGGGATGAAATTCGACATTTTTCGGTGTCTAGGAGGTAGTTTCAGCGAGCAGCAATAAGTAGAGCTAGACCACCAAATATTATTCAACTATGGCAGCCATGAAAGTCTAGTCTTCTCGAACGTTACTGTGTGAAATTTTCGTTGTGTGATTTTCTTCTCGTGTATTGTAACTTCTGATGATTTTGGAACCAAGGTAAACTGTCCTACTTGTTTACATCACAAATATAGTTGGTACGTGCTTGAACTAAGTTTAATTATCTTTAGTTTCATGTAGTTAAATATTTGTTTACGTATCTTTTTCGAGTGACCTTACCTCCCTAATCTAAACCGTGTCCCTGGGGCGGAACGGGTGGGGTGGAAAGTTGATGTATTCCATTCTGCCCGCTCTTGGGGTGCTCTTGCATGACACCTGACAACAGGACCTCTTCATTTTATGTTTCCCCTAAAATTCTAATTCCTACTTCAAATATTAAAGAAAGCACGAAAAGGAGGAATCGGAAGAGGGGGAAGACCACTGGCTTAATATAAGCCCCCATACAAAAAGTTAGAAGCCGTAATTAAGGAAAAACACTACTTTGCCAAAGAAGGAAAAGCAAGGATAATACTATTTAAGAAAGAGAATAAAGTTAACAATTGGAAAGAAACAAAGGAAATGGCCTAAAGTTAATGGAAAAAAGGAGAAGCTGAAGAGAGAACCCAAAACTAGTGAGAGTTATTCTGATGTTTGTTCTGATTGCGAATGCTTATATTGCGATCAATTTTAGTCAGAGTCAGTAGAAGATTGGGTAGCTTGTTCGATGTACAAAAAAGGATACACAGTGGCTGTGCGGCAATAGATAGCGAAGATGATGCTCTTCTAGTGTGTGAATTTTGTGATTAGGCTCAATAAACGGTCATAATCAATGTTTTTATAATAACTAGTGCTTACCACCCCGTTCTGCGCCATGCCCGGGGCAGAACGGAGCAAATGACGTAATTTTCTGTTTTTGAAAAAGGAAAGTTTTATTCTTTCATTCTCTCAGAATATTATTGTATATTTGTGATTATTACTTTACAACGAGTTCATAGCAAAATTTGCATCTCCCTTAATTAACCCTTTTGTATTTTTAAAACACATTTTCATCTTGGTACCCCACTCTACCCCAGCTACCCCTATATGTTGACAAAGTTTCAAGCTTGTATATTGAATAGTTTCCCCTAAATCAGGGGTGGCCAACCCAAATGATCTCTAGGGCCACTTTGGAAATGCATCATAACTCCGCCGGCCACATATAAAATTATATATCCCCATATTACATTTAGATCCAATGTAAACACTTTTTGTTGTGAAAAATTCAAACATAATGAGTTATTATTATTGTGTTTACTATTAATCTTACATGTAAATATAGATAATACAATAATAATTATACTAACAATAGCTGTCACATATAAGCAAGAATATTATTATAAAAACAAAGTTAATTTTGTATGAAATGCTCTCCAGTGACTAGCCGAGTCAAGCATGCGTTGTCACACGATATTTCGGCAACTAAATTCATGACAATGAAATTTAGTTGCCGAAATATCCTGTGACAACGTATTCTTGACTCTGCTATTCACCCGAGAGCAGTTCATACATTCTCAACGCCGAGAAACACTTTGTTCTTATACAAAGTTAATTTTGTGTCATAATTTCGACAGTTCATGTTTTTAATATATAGATGCACAAATAATGTATTTTTTTAATACATTGATTTCCACTACTTTGGCCGTTATAAAATAAGTAAAAGTCTGATGGAGCCCTAAATGTTCCTCAAAGTTTATCAGTTTTACATAGGCAGCTCCGGCTCCCCCGGAACGACAGATACCCACAAGTCGATCGGCTGCCTAGGGAGCATCCATAAATTACGTGAGGTGTTTTTCCGGATTTCCGGCCCCCCCCTTTTTCTGGCGAGACTACGTGAGATCTGGTCCGCCCCCCCCAACCCCTCTGGGTGAGATCTGGTCCGTGAGATCCCCCCCCAGAAATCGCCCTCGCAACTTTTTGAGATTTTGCTTTTTTGTTTTTTTTTTTTAGGTCTCACCGTTCTAAAAGCCGGTAAAACCCCCACACCGCCTCTTTTCGACGAGAAACCCCCCTAAAAGCGACTTTCGCGTCATTTGTAGAATTTTTTTTAGCTCTTCAGTCCGACAATTTTTCCAAAACCTCACGTGAGATTTCCGTAGCCCTCCCCCCTTGGTGAGATTTCGCCGGGCACCCACCCCCCCCCATTTAATCTCGTAATTTATGGGTGCCCCTCTAGAACAAATTCGGCACGTATCGTAACCGCAATATGGCAGGGAAGTAGGAAGGGTTAGCCGATTCAAGCCAGAAACCGGGAAAACCCGTGACGTCACTAAGTGGTGGGGGGGACCTCCCTCCCCTCCCCTCCAATGGCGGCTTGGCGGGCCTAGTGCAGTGTTGCCACATTGACGGCATGACTACAGCATATATCAAATTAAACATATATAACTGTTATTTATTCTTTATTATAGCTGTTATTTCACTTATCTCCAACAATGTTAATCTGAAATCAGCGATATTATTTACGATTGTGTCCTATATGATGTAGATATTCCAGCTGCACAAATGTTGCAATGTAGCATATACACACATCCTACCACCAGGTGTCTCCACCGAACAGCCGATGCAACGAGAAACTTCATCTGCGCATGCGCCGGCCAGAGATATTCCACTTCGCCACGAAATCTTCTATCCTTGTCTTGCGGGGGAAAAACCCTAGCCTAAGGCGTATTTGCACAGGTGTCAGTCGACATGTACGCACTTGCTCGGCCGCCGAGACCCTGTTGCGACATGCGCGATAACTTGCATAACTGTCGCTAGAGGTCAGCACACGGCAGAAGACATTTGTCGCTAGATGGAGCGGGTGTACCAATATGCGTGAAATATTTCGATGTTTGCTCGGGAGTCCGACAGGTTACGAAATGGCTCCATTACAGAGCGATACAGCTAGGCTGGTGTGTGTTGCCATCCACCATTATGAAAGCATAGCTGGGTGCCTGGCTGGCGGACAAAGAAATTAGGGCGTCCAATACATATTGCAGAGTCTCAGGCTTCCAAAAAATTTCATGTGCATTTGTTATTTGTTCAGGGTCCTGCTATCGGGTTGCGCCATCGAAACCGTTCCAGCAGGATACATAGAAATTCACTGCGGTTCAAGAAGAAATTATTACGAGATGAGAATAATTATTATTTGTCAGTTTTCGTAGAACAAATATAAGAATCTTTTATGGTAGCCTAATCCCTCGCCAGAATAACGTGTTTTAAAAACGAAAATCGAAAATTTAGTTTTCATTCTGGGTGAACAGAAAAACTGCTTGAGTCTTTGTATTTAATTAAAAAATAAGACATAGACCATGAGAAAGCGTAACTTTTACGTTTAAAACGTGATAATAAACTATGGAATGTCCTGACTTAGCTCAAATTCATATCTATACAATGCAGTTCTGATATTCGAGGATGTTTATAACTCTGAGCGAATATAAGCATCAGTAAGGTGGGATTCCAATATAATTAATCGTTAACAGCGTTAATGATAGAGAGAATTCAACTAACGACCTCGGCAGTGTTGGGGCTAGAGTGCCGAAGGTCGCCGGTTCGAGTCCGGCCGCGGTGTTTAAGTGTTTTGTGAAAAAGCCGTAAAGTTACGTAATTTCCACGCCTAAAAAAATAAGTCGAAAAGCATAAATGTTTCCTTTTAACGGGAAAAAAGCGTCATAAACTCCAGATATAAATTCTATGTGTACCTGTTTTCATGAAATTATTTAGCGTTCTAGCCTTGCATTCGAGAGGACGGCGGTTCCGGGCATCCAGATTTGGGTTTCCAAAATCACTCCAGGTGAATGCCGGGGGGGATGCTACCTTCAAAAGGCCATTCCTTGCCCCCCATCCTTTCCCGTCTCTAAAGACCTCGCTGTTAACATAAATTCCGTTCATCAAAGCAGGCAGACATTAAAAATTAATTCACCGACGAAGAGACTGGAAACAATCTCACTTTTTCACATCATGATGGACTCATTATGAACAATATAATATAACTCACGAGTGTCACCTACAGACCGTGTATTTTAAAGGATGTATTAAATTATGTGTAATGAAACACAGACACTTTTTGGACTCAAAGAGGCATTGAAGGGGTTTACTGATGGATGTAAGTATAACCTCGATTGGTTGAGAGCCTCTAAACTAAAGCAAAGTTGTCGATTTGAAAACCAGGCTCGTAATTGTTGCCATCCAGGTCAAACCTTTGTCGTTTGTCTATCCAGGTCAATCTATGTATCAATTCTGTTATGCTTTCGTAAGCAATCACAAATTGAGTGTCCTTAGCTGTACTTTGTCTAAAATTCCAATAAATCCCTTGTGACACATCAGTGATTGACACCTTTAACTGTATTTTACAGTACAGCACTTATGTTCCAGGAACGAAATACCGTCTGTTAATCTTACTAATTTCACACCTGTGGAATCTAAGTACGCCAGTCCTATGTGATAAAAAAATCGAGTCACGCTAAGCACAGAACATGCCTGAGACCATCGCCTGTGACCAAGGTGGAGATATAGAAGATTTACACACTCCCTTATAGAAGAAATCCAGTGCACTATTCCTAATTCTTTCACCAAGAGCCACCTCTAGCCTCATCGCCAACATACCCACAACACTTCCCCAAACTTAATTCTGTTTTCCAATGATTCCCACTCCAATCCCTGATCAGTTACCTTTTTTTCGTGCGTTAAAGTAAACCAAAAATTCGCAGAGTCTTCTGCTAATCAGTAGCCAGGTACCAAAATGTCCATTTAAGGTCGTTCTACTGCAGTTTTCCAGGAAAATTCTCCCCTTTTCCAGGAAATTATTTTTCAATAAATCAGGACCCAGGGGAGTTCTCCATTCGGTTTAAAATGTTCCCATCTAACACCAACCTTCGGATTCAGGACCAAGTGTGACATTTGTTTATAATTGCATGCTTCATCCAACTAACCACGATAAAAGTGACATAATGCCGTTAGCTAACTTGGTCATCAAACAGACATCATAACCCACATTTTCATAGAAGACCCCCACACATCGACAAGTATCCATAGGTGCAGACACTAGTTCTATTGCGCCGAAGATAGTACCCACGCTTGAATTGTCGTAAATTGTTAGATCAAA
>JARYHS010006112.1:0-23169 GCA_031002005.1 Vandiemenella viatica
CTTTTTAATTTTTATCGCATCGCCCCAGCCTGAGAAGCCCTGAACGGCAGCTGCAACTCACGCTGAACAGGCTGGATGAATGGTCAGTCCACACCGGTTTCCGTTTCTCTGCTGAGAAAACCCGGTGTGTTCTTTTTAGCCGCAGTAGAAGTCTTTTAGCAGAACCTCATCTCACCTTGAGGAGCACCGTTTTAAGTTTTAGTGAAACTGTTAGATTTCTGGGCCTCATTTTCGACAGTAGGCTTACATGGCTGCCACATCTTAAAGATGTTAAAGCCAGAGCCATGAAAGCCCTTAATGTTTTAAAGTGTCTGTGTGGCAGGTCGTGGGGCGCTGACCGCTCCTGCCTGCTACAGTTTTAAAGAGCCTTTGTACGGTCGCGGTTGGAATACGGTTGTATTGTCTACTGTTCGGCACGGGACAGTTATCTCCGTATACTTGATAGTGTCCACCATGCAGGAATTCGTCTCGCCACAGGTGCATACCGCACCAGTCCTATACCCAGCATTTGTGCTTAGTCTGGCGAGCCGCCGCTCTCCATCCGACGGCGTCTCTTCATGGTGCGACACTATATTCATATTGCCGCAACTCCTGGCAGTCCCGTGTACTACGTAGTTATTCATCCTAACTATGAACAATCATGTCCGTATTTCCACTTACAGTTAGTAATACAAATGTGAATTGTTTCAGTATTGTAGACTCTACGCCACTCACAAGAACATCGCGGGTGACTTCTTGTACTCCTCTTTTCAGTTTCCAGAGCTTCGTCTGTGAAAACTGAGTTTACAAAGTAAAGCAGAACGAATATTCCATCGAGATGTCAATACATTTTTGTTGTATCCCTGGTACTACCACGAGGAAACAAAATTTTTATTTATTAGGGTGACTTAACTATTTCTCAAATTGTGGGACAAGCACTGATAGAACTGAAAGAGAAGTTAGTCATACAAACCTTAATGTTATTATTTATCTTGATTTGCGCCTTGCATGATTATAAGAAATTGTTGAACAACAAAATTTTGCTGACGGGAATTCTTACATTCCCCATTCACGAGGACAATGTTGACACAACTTATAATTTTGAATTTGTTTGGTGACAGAGAAATAAGTACATTTTCATGAAGAGTGTAAGTATTTCTCCTTGGTTTTGAATCTGTTCACTGATACGGGATTACGGTGCAATCTAATCATTGTCTCTACGTGTCTCAGATAAGGTAGCACTGCGTACATATTTTTATATGCCAAGAGAAACCACTAAGTATTCAATACTGATACAAATGATAGTAAATTATGCATATAATAATAATCTAGGGGAGGAATTGTAAATGATGACAAAGATTAGAATATGTGAAACACATGACGTGTGTTGCAGTAGGTATGCTGAGATGAAGAATTTGGCTCAAGATTGAATTTAATTGCAATGGAGTGCTTGCTCCGGTGGCAATTTTCCTACATATTCATTTTTCCCTTTCCTGTACTCACCTATTTTGCCCTTTACAAATTTCAACTTTAAATTCTTTCAGCGTGTTTGGGAAATTATTCATTATTTCTCTTGGTAACTTATTCCAATCACTGATCCCCTAACCTGCCAAGAAAATCTTCCATCACCCTCGTGCCTGAAATCAAGTGCCAGCTTGGGGTCATAGCCTTCCTTTCCCTTCCATGCGTTACTCCTAATTCTTACATCAATAGGCCTATCTTTCAACGCCTCTTCACCAATAAACCCCTTGTACACAATGGTTTAATGATCCAATGGTAAATCGAGGAAATGTAATGCTCTCAAATTAAGATTATTCTCAATCAGACAGAAGCAAGTTAAAATGAATAGCTATTACCATTTATTAAAACATCTTGCAGGCATAAATGCGAACTTGAGAAGTTGACAAGAATGATAATTGGATTTTTCGAAAGCATTACAAAACTTACTGTAGAACTTTAAACGAAGTAATTAAAGAAGTTAAAAGTTTGCGTGTATTTGGTGAGAACAGCAGACTGGATAAAATATTAAATAAGAAACATTAACCAATAGCTTTAAATATTAATAATTAATTTATAAATGTCGTCTCTTCCTGTAATAATTACTTTTAGACTGTTACACAAAGAAAAAAGAAGTTTATTCCTGATACAGATGCTGTAACAATACTACATCAGTTCTATTTGCGTTTTTGAAGATCTTTTAAAAAGATATATGCAGGAGGACGTATGCACACGTATATGTAATGAATTACTTGGTAAAGATCATTTTCATTTTAGGCGAGATGCTACGACAGTCTGAAATTTTTGCTCTTGTAGACAACAATTTTTAAGCATAAAAAAAAGTAATTACCCAATTTAAAAATCCTCTGTGATCTGGCTAAGCCCTTTCATCACAGGATTCCCCTAAGTAAATTTTAACACTATGGCGGTAGTGGTAGACGAGTTGTTTAGTTTAAATCTTCTTCTTTTTTTTTTTTGCCTAAGATTTTACACCTCGTTGACGTCAAAAGGGAAAGAGATGGAGGTAAGGGATTGGAAGGAACAATTCCGGAATTCATTTGGAATGATTTCGGGAAAAAAGCGGAAAATCAAAATCTGAATGGCAGGACTGGAATGAGAACCGACGTCCTCCATAATGCGAGGCCCAAGCAGACTCTGTGGTTCAAATCATGTCTAGAAAATAAAAAGAATTGTTTTTCCATTAAGACTTTAAAAATAGCAGAGTCTAAAAAGTCAGAACGGCAGATAATTAAACATGGGTTCCCTCAGGGTTCAATTCTTGGTCCTCTATTCTTATTAATATATGTAAATGATATACCACGCATTTTAAGTCATAATGAAAATATGGTATTCTTTGCATATGATACTGCGTCCATCTGTGCAATCTGAAAATGTTTCAAATGACACTCTAAAGAAAATAGATATGTGGTTCAGTGCGCATAAATTATTACTTAATAAAGAAAAGACACAATTACTTCAGTTTGTTACAATATATAAAACTAAGGACAACTATAATGTGATTCCAGAAGAATTCTTTATTTTTTATTTTGAAAGTTTTAAGAGACGTTAGACGAACTAAACGAATGGTCGTATACAGTGAAGATACGAAAACGAATCAAGTTGAATTTTACATCTGTGAAACAGGAGTATTAAAATTAATGGAACTGATATGAATCCTCTTTTACTCAGAAGAAACATGTGGGTGGAAGGAACGCACAGACAAGCTGTGTGCTGAGAGCGGCGTGAATAACAGTGGGTTTAAAAAAAAAAAAAAAAAAGGAGGTGTTGATTTAATAAGATCAAGTGTTAAGGCGTGAATCTGATAGCTTTTGAATATTTAAATCCATCCAAGGCGGTGGGGGATTTTCTCAGAATCTCTTGATCTGTAGGAGAGGATAAATATGCACAGAATTTCATTAAGGCATATTCTTACTACCGGAGAAAAGAAAGTCTTAAAAGCGAAACTTCGGCACTAAAGGACTGACATTACATTCCCCAAAATTTCTTAATAGTAGGCAACACGGCACAGTGAAAAGTAAAATTAAGCAGTTTAAGTGAAAGCGTTTTTTATTTAACAAAAGCACGGGTAGAAGGGAAGAAAAAATTGGGTTACGATAAATACTGGAAGGGCAATAGTTAGTCTAGGTGTAGTTATGGTATGTCTGTTTGCATTGTCATTCAACTAATGAGTAGAAAAACAAATAAGAAGTCAAAGGAAAGTGGCAGGGTGTAATAAATTTCTAATGAGAAATATTCACTATGCTAGGATTGATACGGATGTTGTCTTCCTCTTTGTAGCAGAAAAAATTATTGAACAAAATGAGCTAAATATAAACAAAAGTAGTTTACATACATGCCACAAAATTCATCAGACATAATGGTAGACTAAGTATAAACGGAACAGAAATAGTACGGCAACTTTCAACTATCAAGAGCTAAGATTGCTGCCATTGGGTGGAGCAAAGATCATTCCAAAAGAGGGGTGTAGGTGAAAGTTGGAAACACGCCACCGCCAGCACAGTATATATACTCCGTACTATCATTTGTAGTGGAAAATCCTGAACACTTCAATCTTAATGCTGACATACATAGCCATAATACTTGGAATAAATATAATATTCACAAGGATTACAAATCACTGTCAATTGTACAGAAAGGGTTAACATTTACTGGAGCTTCCTTATTCAATGTCTTACCAACAGAAATTAAATGTTATCTACAAAAACCCAACTACTTTAAGTCCAAACTGAAAGAGTTTCTGCTTCAGAATCCATTTTACTCTGTGAAAGAATTTTCTTCTTGGAATTTGGTAACTAAGAATGACTGATAAAATAGTATATAAGGTGTATGGAAGGGGAAGGTGACAAAATTGTCCACAATTACTAAAATGATATATGGTTTTTCTTTCTGTTGAAACTTTTGACAAATGAAGTAATTACACTGTTTACAAAATTTCACTCATATATAGTAACTAACATGGGATAGCATGCACTCAAAAACTGCTTTTTAAGTAATTGACTGCTTATGAGTTGTGGTAACTGGTTGGTAAGAAAATAACTGGTTGTTAGATGCTGGTAACAAGTTTATACACTGTTCCACATAATAAGTATTAACTAACTCGGGATTGTATTTGTAGATTACAGGAAATATTGGTTATACTAATGGGTCGTAACTAACTTCTTGTCAATATATAATATTATCAATTATATAGTAATACTGACATTACTAATAAGTGTATGTACTGTTCCACATCCCCGAGATTATTCTCACATGGGATCAAAGTGAACATATCTATCTATCTATCTATCTAACGGTTTTACACCAACCGCCTAAGAGCAACCAGACCATTCAGCTACCGTACAAAGGCTATTTTAGATGAATATGGGTTTGAGATGCCCTCTCTTATTCACCAGGGTTGGAGTAAATCTTCCACCTGGCTTTTAAAGAGGCCCAGAATGATTTTCGACCTGTCACGGTACAGTAAGCTGTATACCGCTGACAGGGTATTTATCAGTCTTTTTAGTGATGTTTTAAATCAGTTTCACGATTTTACCCCGGTGTATACGGATGGGTCTAAGCAGGCTAACGAAGGAGGCTGCTCAGTAGTGTTCCCTCGAGCGACTTACACATTCAAGCTAAACAGCATGTGCAGCATATACACTGCGGAGTGTTACGCCTTGTTAAAGTCGCTCCAGCATATGAAAGCAAGTAGGGGCCAAAAATATATCATATGCTGTGATTCCCTCAGCTGCATCCAGGCCTTGGGAAGCATGTACCCAGCAGATCGTCTTGTCCAGGATACACAGGACACCCTCCGATCCCTTCAATCTTCTGGAAAGGAGGTTGTCTTCTGCTGGGTACCTGGTCATGTGGGAATCAGGGGGAACGAGGCAGCTGATGAAGCTGCCAAGTTAGCCTGCAACAAGGTCAGAGTTGACTTTGATCCGGTCCCAAAGTCTGACCTTGCCTCGGCGGGGAAACTATTTATTCTTGACATTTGGCAGAGGCAGTGGCTGGAGGTAGAGCATAATAAGCTCCGGCTGGTCAAACCGACCGTTCAGCCGTGGAGCAGCTCCTTCCAGCGGGCGAGGAGGGTTGAGGTTCTCCTTACTCGCCTCCGTTGTTGTTGTTGTTGTTGTTTTTGTGGCTTTAGGGCGCGTCAACAGCGAGGTCATTAGCGCCCTAACAATGACAAGCTAATACTTTTGCTAAAAGAATATTAAAATACCATCTGCATGGTCGACTGTACAAGGGTCGGTCATACGGACAGCAAATAAAAAACATGGCTTTAAAAGGGCCACTAGGATCTGATAACCATAAAACACCTGGATGGCTGAAAAGTTGTCAAACCGGTTCACAAAATAATTAAAAACACTACATGTCTCGCTGGCTGTATAGAGGCCAGCGAGACAGAAAATACAAAGATATTAAAATTATAAAAAATAAAAACAATGCAAATGGATGTGTGGCTGTAAAGAGGCCACCCATACATCATAAAACTAGGCCAATCTGCATAAAATTTTAGGCAATAGAGTGGCCAATACACAAAATTTCAAAACACTGGCCACATTGCTGACCTTGTTGTTAAAAATAAAAGACAGATCGTTGGCCAGGCCAACGCCTGGCCCTAAAACTAAAAACGTTATTGTAATTGCTTTAGGGCATGTTGACGGCAGGACCAATAGCGCCCTAAAAATTACCAGCTATTACTGTCGCTTAAGAAAGTACTAAAATACTGCCTGCATGGTCGACTGTAAAGGGGTCGGCCATACAGACAGCAAATAAAATAAGTCATAAAATCAGACGTGGCTTTAAAGCGACCACAATGACTTAAAACTGTACAACACCTGTAAGGCTGTAAAGGGCCCAAACAGGTTCAAAAGAGGATAAAAAACACTACATGTCTTGCTGGCTGTGTATTGGCCAGACAGACAAGAATAACAACAATACAAAAAATAAAAACCATGCATATGGATTGGGTGGCTGTAAAGAGGCCACCCATCAGTCTTAAAATTAGACCGATCTGCCTAAAATTGGTTTCACCCGCCTCGGTTCGGGTGGGTCGGTGGTCATTGCCCGCTGAGGAACGGGATCAGGCTCATCCACCAGCATTGCAGTTTCCTCTGGTTCTGAAGAGTCTGACGTCTCCGACTCAGCGTCCTCCTCGACTACCTCCTTGCCCTTCTTCTTCCTCGACCTCTTTCCCTTTTTCTCCCTTTTACCAGGTGTTCTGGGAGGGGACGAAGACGGAGATTTAACGAACTGAGTCGGGTCCGTCAGCCTAAACCTCGGACCCCGTGTCTTCAAGTCGCCTTCAGTAATGTTGGTAGCAGATGGTAGTGCTACTGCTTTCACGGCACGTGGTGGTATTGGAGGTGCTGGTAATTTCACTGCTACTGCTGGTGGGTCCTGTTTCACTGCTGCTGGTGTGATCGAGGTCGCAGACGTGTTGCTACCGACGTCCGCGGTCTTAGGAGTTATGACCTTAGCGGGTTTTGCACCGCATTTACACTGACACGAGCACGTTGTGCTCGTGCCCATGTCTGCAACGAACGTCTGGGTAGCAACACTCTGCTTCCTGACGGGAGCTGAAGCCATCTTAGCAAAACTAGTTGTAAATACTGGGGCGGCAAGTAACTTAGCCTTCTTCTTAGCTTCCCCGTAAGGAATCCGCTCTTTGGTCTTCAGCTCCTGTATCTTGCGTTCATCAAGATACACTTGACACTCCCTGCTCCAGGCGGGGTGCGAACCGGAGCAGTTGACACAAGCCTGTGGAAGCGTACAACTGACACCCGGCTCGTGTGCGCCCTTCCCGCAGTTTCCACAGGTGGGGTTGCCCTTACATGACGCCGTCGTATGTCCGAACCGCTGACACTGGAAACAGCGCATCGGGTCCGGAACATACGGACGGACGTTAAGGTTTATATATCCGGCCTTGATAGTCTTGGGCAATACTGGAGTGTCAAACGTCAGGACGAAGGTGGCAGTCTTTTCAAGATTGCCATTTACCCTTCGTGTGATCTGACGTACCTCGATCACTTTTTGAGATTTCCATTCGGTAAGAAGCTCGTCTGTAGCCAGGTCCATAATATCCCGGCAAGTGATAACACCTTTGCTACTGTTTAAGGACTTATGGAGTTCGCATTTTACAGCGAACTCCCCGAGCTTCTTACAATTCAGCAGTTGAGTAGCTTGCTTACTGCTGACTGTTTCCAGCAGCAGTGTCCCGTTCCTCAATTTTTTTACAGTGTTAAGGGTACCAAAAAGACCCTCTAGACCCTTTGAGATGTAGAAGGGTGACACTTTTTCAAAGGTTCCTTCAACTTTTTCCATAATTACAAAAGCGTTCTGTACTGAACAAACTTTTCTGTTACTGTCACTGTCAGATGCGGGGGGGCTATCAACCCTCACCCGTTTCTTTGAACTGGGTGTATTTATATTAGCCTGCGGCACACCCGTACCGCAGGTTGGTTTGGAATTCTTGTGAGTCTTAATTTTGGTCCCACGAGTATTACCAATTTAAAACGAAATGCTAATACAACAGGGGTGCGCAGGTGCCCCTGAGGTTGCACGCTAGCGAGTGATTTCCCTCATCACTCATTCGCCTCCTCGGCACGTGTCTGACCTTGAGGTTGAGGGGTTTTTTATAGAGGTTTGTTCCGTCCTCGCAATCCGGGCGATGAAGCCAAGATTCCCGTTCTCCTAGGCACACAACGTTCCACCGCCACGCCCTACGGTGGTCATTGAAGCATGGTAGGAGCTTACGGTGTGGGAAACTTGCGGCGCTCACAAGTTTCCAGCTCGGGCACCGCGGGTTCGCCAAACCCGTACCTGGCAATTGCGTACCAGGCCCCTGCGGGTTCGCCTCCGTATAGGGCACTGTCCTCTGACACATGGTTTCCTTCTCCGCCGAGAGGACCCTCCGGAGTGTGATGCATGTGGCGTACCTTTGACGGTACGCCACATTTTAATAGACTGTGTATTGTTTTTAGACTTAAGGGCAGACGTTGGCTTGGCCAACGTTCTGTCCCTTATTTTAAACAACGAGACCAGCAACGTGGCGACTGTTTTAAAATTTTGTGTTTTGGCCGGTCTAGTGCCTAAAATTTTAGGCAGATCGGCCTAGTTTTAAGATGGTTGGGTGGCCTCTTTACAGCCACCCTTCCATGTGTACTGTTTATATTTTTTAAATGGTCATAATCCCTGTCTCGCTGGCCATTATACAGCCAGCGAGACACGTAGTGGTTTTTAATTCTTCTGCGAACCTCTACAGCCATCCAGGTGTTCTGCAGCCTTAGGTCGTGGTGACCCCTTTAAGGCTACGTTTTATTTTTGTGATTTATTTTATTTGCTGTCTGCATGGTCGACCCTTTTACAGCCGACCATGCAGACAGGATTTTAGTATATTTTTTAGCCACAGTTGTAGCTGGTAATCGGTAGGGCGCTAATGACCTCGTTGTCGACGCGTCCTTAAACATCAACAACAACAACAACATTCTACCTATTTAAAACCACCCCCCCCCCCCGGATCGGGTGGGTCTTCCTTTGTTGATTGCTGAGGAACGGAACAAGGTTCGTCCACCAGCATGATATTCTCTTCGGTGTCCGAAGACGATTTTCGTTGTGAGGCCTCGGAGTCTCGCGGACTTCTCTTCCGCCGAGGCCTGTTCCCCTTCTTCTCCTTTCCAGACGGGGTACTGGGAGGAGAAGTCGGAGGGGATTACACAAACATAGTGGGGTCCGTTAGCTTAAATTTCGGACCCCTAACCTTTTCCACTGTTTGCCATCCGCTACCGGCAGATGGCTTTGCCGTTACTACTTCTCTTGCATATACAGTTTCTGTTTCAGGGGCCGCATCTGCTGTTGCAGAGGGGCCCACTGCTGTAGCGGATGGCAGTGTCTTTGCTGGTGGACTTACGGAACCTGCTGTCGATGTGGTCGATGTTGTCAGAGTATTGCTACCGACGTGCGAGGTCCTAGGTGTGATGACCTTGATGGGTGTGGCACCACATCTGCACTGACATGAGCACATTGGACTTGTGCCCATGTCCGCAACGGACGTCTGGGTAGCAATACTTTCTTTCCTGACGGGAGTTGATAACGTCTTCGCGAAGCTGGTAGCGAAGACTGGTGGAGCCAGAGCCTTATATTTCTTTTTGGCTTCGCCATATGATATCCGCTATTTAGTTTTCAACTACTGTATCTTTTTTTCCTCCAGATACAATCGACACTCTCTGCTCCAGGCTGGATGTGCCCCGGAGCAGTTGACACACACCTGTGGGAGCGTGCAGCTAGTGCCTGGCTCATGAGCCGCCTTTCCGCACTTGCCACAGGTGGGGTTGCCCTTGCAGGTCGCCGTCGTATGACCGAACCGCTGGCACTTAAAGCAGCGCATTGGGTCCGGTACATACGGGCGAATATTCAGGTTCAAATATCCTGCCTTGATGTTTTTGGGCAACGTTGGAGTGTCGAACGTCAGGACGAAGGTGGCTGTCTTCTCAAGACTGCCGTTAACCCTTCGTTTAATCTGACGAACCTCGACCACATGTTCTGTTGACCACTCCTTAAGGAGTTCCTCGGTCTCTAAATCCATAAGGTCCCTGCTGGTGATGACTCCTTTACTTGAATTTAGAGTTTTATGGAGTTCGCACTTCACTGCGAACTCCCCGAGCTTCTCACACTTAAGGAGTTGGACAGCCTGCCTCTGGGTGGATGTCTCCAAAAGCAGCGTCCCATTCCTAGACTTTTTTACAGATTTGAGGGTACCCGCAATACCCTCTAAATCTTTCTGAACATAGAATGGAGAGACCTTCTCAAAAGATCCCTCCACTCTTGTCATAATAACGAAGGCATTGTCAATAATACAACCCTTGCCGTTACTGTTTACATCCGGGGGAGGGCTTTCAACCCTTGCCCGTTTGTATGAACTGGGTGTGTTTTTATTTACCTGCGACACACCCGGGCCGCAGGTGTTTTTTTGGTGGAAGGAATTTTTGTTCCCACGAGTAAAAACCAGTATAAGAAGGAATGCTTATACAACAGGGGTGCGCAGGTGCCCCTGAGGTTGCACGTTTGCGAGTGAATTTCCTCTCCACCCATTCACCTCCTCGGCACGTGGCTGACCTTGAGGTTGAGGGTTTTTTTATAGAGGTTTTTACCGTCCTCGCGATCCGGGCGATGAAGCCAAGATCTCCGTTCTCCTAGGCACACAACGTTCCACCGCCACGCCCTACGGTGGTCGTTGAAGCATGGTAGGAGTTTACGGTGTGGGAAACTTGCGGCGCTCACAAGTTTCCAGCTCGGGCACCGCGGGTTCGCCAAACCCGTACCTGGCACTTGCGTACCAGGCCCCTGCAGGGTCGGGTGTGCAGCCGGATGGTGTTTTGAAAACACAACGTTTCGACAACCAGCTCGGTTGTCTTCATCAGGTGTCCGATGTCTACAGGCTGACGAAAGCTTTCGTCAGCCTGTAGACACCGGACACCTGATGAAGACAAACGAGCTGGTTGTCGAAACGTTGTGTTTTCAAAACACCATCCGGCTGCACACCCGTGAAGACTACATTAATTGAGAATCCTTTATAGAAAATGTTGCTACTACTTAAGATGCATCCGTGTCATTTGATTTTGTAGATTGAAGTTCTGCCTGCGCCAGAATGGTCTTATTACGGCATAATGCAGGAGGATTTAGTTATTGTTAGTAATAAAATAAGTTGCTTTCAAAAGCGCGGAGTTATTGACGACGTGTATCGCGATGTAATCTACTCCGAATATGGTTTCTTGAAACAAAAACTTTCTTCCTTAGAACAATAATTACATTCATTTGAAGTGAAGCCTGTAATAGATATTTGCGGAGTATTTAATATTAAGTAAAAAACACTCTTAATCACTGGCTGGTGCTTGAATTGATTTCTATGAAACTGCTTATCAAAACTAAAAAAAAAAAAAGGATTAGTAATATTCGGCTAATCTTTAGATTTCGGTAGAAATTATTTTTAAATGGCACAAAGAATGTATAGCAGCAAAAAAGGAAACACACAGGAAATAAATTGAACCAAGGTGGAATCGAAACCGTTACATATTTGTCATAAACATACAAATAGATCATTTTGCGCACAACCATTTTCACACTTACGGTGAAGGGAATTTTATTTTCGCACTTATGGTAAAGCAATTTTTGTGCTGGTTTACTATTATCTCGCTACACTTTTTTTTAAGCTTTGATTTTTCACATATCTTTGACGCAATGATGCATATATTACGAATGGAATTATGGTGATACCTGAGGTGTCATGCTACTTCATTGTGAATTTTCTGACAGTAACACATTATGGTTAAGTACAGATTTGTATTTCCTGCTCCCAAGCTATTTTTCACCAAATGCATCACTTTCAGCACTTTTAAATTCAACCCACAACATACATGAGAATGTTCTTACTTTTATTTATCAAAAATTGTGTTTTCGATGAACGTAAAAAGCAGAGAGTGAACGTCACGAAGCAGGAAATCCTTTGGTGTTCGCGAATTGATAATAGCAATTTCTAATACTAATTTCTAAAGGGACTATTCGATTTTGCGGGATAAAAACTATCCTATGTCACTTCCTACACAAATTCCCAACAATGTGCCAAATTTCATTTAAATCTGTTAATTAAGGTGTGGTTAACCTTTCCAGTGTATCTCATTTATAGATATAATAGATTTAGTTAAATTTTCTTACATTTTTAATTTCATTCAACTATTTCTTTAAATAATATTGCAGTGAACGGTTTCAAAAACAAATGGAGGAACATCAAAGACTCGATGTTTAAGTCTCTTCAATCGAAGAGCGGTGATGCAGCTAAGAGGAAAAAATATCTACATTCTGATGCTCTGAGTTTCCTTCTAACCGCTACAGAGAAAAGAAGGTACACCTGCTACGATCGACGCTATAACTTATTATTGTTTTCTTTACACGTACTATACGTATTTATTTATCTTTTGTAGAACAAGTGGGAACTACGATGCGGACGACAGCTCGCAGGAAGAGGACTGTGATGAGCCATCCTTCGGTCATGATGATGGTTCAAGCTCACCCTCACCTTCCCAACCATCTGTCGGTGCTTCAACCCAAGGAGCATTATTTAAAAAACAGTCTTCCAAAATTACCCCTTTCCAGGCATCACTAATGAACAGTCTTGAAGCAGCTGCTATGTCCCTCACCAAGTCCCCGGATCCCGAAGACGCAGACCGTTTGTACCTGCTGTCTCTTCTCCCCAATTACAAAAATTTGAACCCACCGAAGAAGTGGGAATTTCGGCAGTACGTAGCAGATTTTTTTCAAAATACGTACCAAGCCGCACCAACTATTCGACCATCCTATTCGATTCATGAATCGCAACCGTGGAGTGCAGTACAACATTTACAGTACCCTTTCCAAAGTAGTTCCTTTTCACAACGAACCTTCCCCCAAACCACCACCAGGCAAGCTCATTGCTCTCAAACCCTCTCTGCCCCATCACCTACCACAGTTTCCCATTCTTCGTCGACCTCCTCATATGCAGACAACCCAACCACCTCACTTTGATCAACATAAACTTGTAAAAAAAGAAAATGAATAAACACTTTTTTAATCACTTCAGTTTCAATTTTTTGGTATCCTCGAGAAAAATAAAAAAAAACTAATTAAGAGGTTTACGTTGCATTAATTTAACGAAATGGTGGATAGGTCCTTACCTGAGGGTGATGGTCAACCTTTTCTCTGCACATATTGCCATTCTGAAGGAAGTATATTCTTTCGTGATGAAGGGACGTAGGACTTCAAGAAGATAATCGAATGATGACACTGACATTCTGTAGTAGGTATAAAACTTATCACTGTACTTTCTAATGTCTGCATAAAAAGCAGGAAACTTATCTGGGCCACGGTTGTAAGGGTGCACAGAGTATCTACGTTTACGACGCATCTGCAAGAAGCCTTCACTTTCAGCTGCACAAACAACCGCGACATTTATGAAGTGAGCAAGATCCATTCTCTGGGCAAGCTGAAATGACACTGAACGAAGAACGTACTGGAAACCTCCTCTAGCTTGCGGTTCCCGCACCTATATGTCATCTACCTGCAAACGCGGTTTTTCCGCATGCGTTTGCGGTTGCGGATTCCCGCAGCCGCAACCGCATAGTATGTCATTAGCCTAAAGAACTCCCATACTCTGCTCAATTTTTAAGCTATGACCCGTCTCCCGTTTTGATTTCATCCGGGAGCACATATCTCCCGTATTTAAGGAAATCACACTTAATTGCTATTTAAATTTACCGCGCGGTTTAAAAGAACTCGTTTTCTGCTGATTCTTGCTCCACAGATGTAAAATCGATAACACAACTTCATCGATATCGTGATCGATACGATCTAAACTTCCGCTTTCAGTTCGCATATTCGTGCATCCTGTGTGTGTTTTGTGTCAAAGGCTTCTCACGCTTATGGGCGATTTGGTCCCATGGAGGAAGGAAATATATGGAGACGACGCAAGAGACCTTCACCACGCATTGAAGTGAAGCAGAGCGGAGGAGGGGGGGGGGGGTCATAGCCGGAGTGGGGGGGGGGGCATGGCCGCTTCCGTACAGACACGGGGAATATGTACAATAACCTCAAGTGGACTCTAGGATAAACGTGACGCCGCAATCTGGTGATGGATTATCATGTAACTAGATGAGACAAATAAAAAATAAAAAATTAAATTTTTTGATATCCTGCTTAGTTTTCAAGATATTCTGTCTCAAATGTGAAATGGTTTTGGTTGAAATTTAGAAGAAAAAACTTGGTTGTTGTTGTTGTTTTTAGGGCTTTAGGGCGCGTCGACATCTGGGTCATTAGCGCCCTAACAAAAACAATAAATGACAATGTGGCTAAAATGTACCTCAATGGCCGCCTGCATGGCCGACTGTAAAGGGGTCGGCCATACAGACAGCCCAATAAAATACTAAAATACAAACTGGCAAACCGCCCGAATGACCGACTGTAAAGAGGTCGGCCAAACAGACGGTGATATAAATAAAATGTGCAACAATAAAACGATGGCTGTAAAATGGCCATAAATAAAAAGTACACGATACTGGCTGGTTGGCTGTAAGAGGGCCAACCAGCTTTATCAAACACTAAAACACCGTTCACACTGGCTGGCTGTAAACGGGCCAGCTAGATGTGGAATGTCAAACTAAAATAAAATCGTTACAATATTCTATATGGATTGGTGACTGTAGAGCGGCCACCAATCCATTATAAAACCTAGGCTGATCTGCCCAGAATTTTAGGGGCAAGACCAGCCATTTTACAAAATTTTAAAACTTTTACCACATTGTCATTGTTTAAAATAATGGGCAGATCGTTAGCTAAGCCAACATCTGCCCTTACATTTAAAAACAGTACACAATCAGTTAAAATGTGGCGCACCGTCAACGGTACGCCACAAGCATCGCATTCCGGAGGGTCCTCTCGGCGCAGAAGAAAACCATGAGTCAGAGGACAGTGCCCTATACGGAGGCGAGTAAGGAGAACCTCATCCCCCCTCGCCCGCTGGAAGGAGCTGCTCCACGGCTGAACGGTCGGTTTGACCAGCCGGAGCTTATTATGCTCTACTTCCAGCCACTGCCTCTGCCATACCTCAAAAACAATTCTCTTCGCTACCGAGGCAAGGTCTGACTTCGGGACCAGAGCAAAGTCGTTTTCGACCTTGTTGCAGGCTAACTTGGCAGCTGCATCAGCTGCCTCGTTCCCCCTGATTCCCACATGACCGGGTACCCAGCAGAATAAAACCTCCTTTCCACGTGATTGGAGGGAAAGGAGGGCGTCCTGGATGTCCTGGACTAAACGGTCTGCTGGGTACATGGTTGCTAACGCGTGAATACAGCTGAGGGAATCACAGCATATGATATACTTCATGTCGCGGGATACCTTCATATGCTGGAGCGACTTTAGCAGGGCATAGCACTCCGCAGTGTAAACGCTGCACCTGCTATCCAGCTTGTATCTATAAGTCGCTCGAGGGAACACTACGGAGCAACCTACTCCGTTAGCCTGCTTAGACCCATCTGTATACACCGGGGTAAAATCGCGATGGTGATTCAAAACATCCATAAAAATACCTAGAAATACCCTGTCAGCGGTAAACGATTTGTTGTACCGCGACAGGTCTAAAATCGTTCTGGGCCTCTCTAAAAGCCAGGGAGGAGATTTACTCCATCCCTGGTGATAAAAAACGGGCAGCTCATATCCGTATTCTTCTAAAATAGCCTTTGTACGGTGGCTGAATGGTTTGGTCGCTCTGCTGCGATTAGCGTATAGCTGTTCAAATTTTGGTCGCATCACTACGTCGTGCACGGGACTACCAGGTGTTGTGGCAATATGTATATAGTGTCGCACCATGAGGAGATGCCGCCGGATAGAAAGCGGCGGCTCGCCAGACTCGGCACAAATGCTCGGAATCGGGCTAGTGTGATAAGCACCCGTGGCGAGCCGGATTCCTGCATGGTGGACACTATCCAGTATACGAAAATAACTGTCCCGTGCCGAACCGTATGCGATGCAACCATATTCGAGACGCGACCGTACAAAGGCTCTATAAAATTGCAGCAGGCAGGAGCGATCAGCGCCCCACGACCTGCCACATAGACAATTTAAAAGATTAAGGGCTTTCAAGGCCCTGGCTCTCACATCTTTCAGGTGCGCAAGCCAGTTGAGCCTTGTGTCTAAAATGAGGCCCAGAAACCGAACAGTATCAGTAAAACTTAAAACGGTGTTCCTCAAGGTAAGGTGGGGCTCTGGTAAAAGTCTTCTGCTACGGTAAAAAGTACACACCGGGTTTTCTCGGCAGAGAAACGAAAACCGGTGTGCACTGACCATTCATCCAGCCTGTTCAACGTGAGTTGCAGCTGCCGCTCTGCGCTCCTCAGGCTGGACGAAGCAATAAAAATTAAAAAATCATCCACATATAAGGAGTACCCTATAGGACTCCTTATTATGGCTGCAATGCTATTTATTGCAATTGCAAAAAGGGTCACACTTAAAACTGAACCTTGAGGAACACCATTTTCCTGTATAAAAAGATCTGACACTTCACTACCGACTCGGTACCGGAAGCAACGATTTGATAAAAAAGATTTTAAAAAACGGGGCAGTTTTCCCCTAAATCCCCATTCATGCAGTTGTTTTAAAATCACATGCCGCCAGGTAGTATCGTAGGCCTTTTCAATATCGAAAAACACTCCGATCAAATGTTGACTGCGGATAAATGCGTCCTGTATGGCCGCCTCCAGCAGGATCAGGTTGTCCATGGTGGAACGGAATTTCCTGAATCCACACTGAAAGCGGCTCAGTAGGTTTTGGGATTCCAGACACCAGACGAGGCGGCGATTCACCATCCTCTCCAGTGTCTTCCCCACGCAGCTTGTCAAGGCAATACTACGATAGCTACTTGGCGACGTCTTATCCTTCCCAGGTTTTAAAATTGGTATTATCGTTGCTTCTTTCCACGAGTCGGGGAAGTATCCCTCGGTCCATATACAGTTAAAAATATCCAGAAGGTACTCTTTAGCATCATTACTAAGATGCCTCAGCATCTGGTACTGGATCATGTCAGGGCCTGGAGCAGTATCTTTAACGCTATTTAGCGCTGATTCGAGCTCCCAAAGTGAAAATGGGGTATTATAGGTCTCAGAGTCCAACGAATCGAAGCAAAGCTTGCGCCTTTCCGCAGCAGCTCTTCGCTGCTGGTCGCGCTGAGGCAAATTGATAGAAGAAGTGGTGACAGCGAAATTTTCTGCCATCAGCTGCGCTATGCTTCGTTCGTCGGTAACTATACATCCCTGATCCAGTAATCCAGACACTGGTGGGCGGGAGTACCTTCCGGATATGCGGCGGATGGACTCCCATACTTTTGATGACGTAGTGGAACGGTTAATTGAGCTCACAAAGTTCTGCCATGACCGTTTCTTACTCTCCTTTATCACCCGACGCGCCTTAGCTCTTGCAATACGGAACGCTGCCAGGTTGTCGGATGTTGAGCACAACCTAAAACGACGCAACGCCCGTCGGCGTTCCTGAATAGCGGAACGACATCCGTCGTTCCACCAGGGCACGGGCGTCCTTCGCAGCGTTCCGGAGCTTTTTGGCATTGAAACGTCAGCTGCACGGTGGATCACTTCAGTGAAGTGATCCACCTTCTGTTGTATACTCTCACGGTATTTGAGAACAACAGAGCGGTGAAACAGCTGCCAATCCGCGTTACTGACGTTCCATTTGCGCCGGGTGGCTCCCCCTCCTCGCTCAACCGCTACGTGCATCCAAATTGGGAAGTGGTCGCTTCCATGAAGGTCGCGATCCACCTCCCAATGGATCGAGTCCGCAATTGAGGGGGAACACAAAGAGAGGTCAATGGCAGAGGACGATCCGGAAGCAGTGGTGAAGTGGGTCATTTGTCCTGTATTCAGGATACAAATGTTTTCCTGCTCCATTAATCTACCAACCACTCGGCCTCTGGGGCAATCGGCGTTCGAACCCCACAACGCACTGTGTGCGTTGAAGTCTCCTACGAACAGGAAGGGCCGAGTAAGCTGTCGCAATAGGTCAACAAGATCGTCATAATCGACGGGCATATTTGGTGGTAGATAAATGGAGCACACGGTCAGTTTAATAGCACCGTGTATCCTCACTGCCACTGCTTGTAGAGCAGAGGTGAGAGCAACAGGTTCGGAGTGGACAGTGTTACGGACCAACACAGCCACTCCCCCCTTCGCTCGATCACCCTCGGTATCGTCCTTTCTATAGATGTCATAACCTCTTAGCACTGGCTGATGTTGTGGTCTAAAATGTGTCTCTTGAAGACAGAGACACAATGGATTAGACCGTGCTAAGAGTTGGACTTCCTCTTTGTGAGCTTGAAAGCCGTTGACGTTCCACTGAAGTATGGGAGCCATCCTACCTTTTAAAACCACCCGCCCCGGTTCGGGTGGGTCCTCCGACGGTGATTGCTGAGGAACGAGACCAGGTCCGTCCACCAGCATAATTTCGTCTTCGGGGTCCGAAGACGATTTTTGTTCGAAGGCCTCGTGGTCTTGCGGATTTTTTCCGCCGAGGCCTTCTCCCCTTCTTCTCCCCGCCAGTTGGAGATCTGGGCGGGGATGCGGAAGGGGACTTAATAAACATAGTGGGGTCCGTGTTTTTAAACTTCGGACCCCGAATCTTCTGCACTGTTTGCCATCCGCTGTCGGCAGATGGCGTTGCCGTTGCTACTTCTGATGCAGATGGTGCTTCTGCTGTGGGTGCTCTTTCTGCTAATGCAGAGGCACCCACGTCTGTAGCTACCGTAGCAGATGGCTGTGCTTTGGCTGGTGGACTCTTGGAACCTGCTGCCATTGTGGTCGGGTTAGCAGAAGCGTTGCCGCCGACGACCGCGGTCCTCGGTGTTAGGACCTTAATGGCCGTTGCACCACACTTGCACTGGCACGAGCATGTCGTGCTCGTGCCCGTGTCTACAACGGTCGTCTGCGTAGCAACGCTCTCCTTCCTGACGGGAGTTGATAACGTCTTGGCGAAGCTAGTGGCGAAGACCGGTGGCGCAAGCGCCTTAAACCTCTTCTTCGCCTCGCCATAAGATAGTCGTTCCTTTGTTTTCAACTCCTGTACCTTCTTTTCTTCAAGGTACACTCGACACTCTCTGCTCCAGGCTGGGTGAGACCCGGAGCAGTTGACACACACCTGTGGGAGCGTGCAGCCAGTGCCCGGCTCATGAGCTGCCTTTCCGCACTTCCCACAGGTGGGGTTGCCCTTGCAGGTCGCCGTCGTATGACCGAACCGCTGGCACTTAAAACAGCGCATCGGGTCCGGTACATACGGGCGAATATTGAGCTTCAAATAGCCTGCCTTGATGTCTTTTGGCAACGTCGGAGTGTCGAACGTCAGGACGAAGGTGGCTGTCTTCTCAAGACTGCCGTTAACCCTTCGTGTGATCTGACGAACCTCGACCACGTGATCTGTTGACCACTCCTTAAGGAGTTCCTCGATCTCTAAATCCATAATATCCCGGCAGGTGATGACGCCCTTACTGGAATTTAGAGTTTTATGGAGTTCGCACTTCACTGCGAACTCCCCGAGCTTCTCACACTTAAGGAGTTGGACAGCCTGCTTGTGGGTGGATGTTTCCAAAAGCAGCGTCCCATTCCTCAGCTTTTTTACCGATTTAAGGGTACCCGCTATACCCTCTAACCCTTTATGGATATAAAAGGGAGAGATCTTTTCAAAAGATCCCTCCGTCTTTGTCATTATCACGAAGGCATTATCTATTAAATAATCCTTCCCGTTACTAGTGCTCTGTTCAGGAGGAGGGCTTTCCACCCTCGCACGCTTACCACTTTTTTGGGCGTTAAAGTGACGTTGCCCCTGCGGGTTGCCCAGGCCGCAGGAGGAAGGGTTTGGTTTGTTTATTTCTTCTCGTTTTGATCCCACGAGTTCGGAGGAACTAAATGTCGAGTGACGTGGAGCCCCCGCATCACGCCACCAAGCCCAATACAACAGGGGTGCGGCAGGTGCCCCTGAGGTTGTACGCTAACGGGTGGTTTGCCTCACCACCCATCCACCTCCTCGGCACGTTACTCACCTTGAGGTTGAGGGGTTTTTTATAGAGGTTTCTACCTCCTCGCGATCCGGGCGATGAAGCCAAGATCCCCGTTCTCCTAGGCACACAACGTTCCACCGCCACGCCCTACGGTGGTCGTTGAAGCATGGTAGGAGTTTACGGTGTGGGAAACTTGCGGCGCTCACAAGTTTCCAGCTCGGGCACCGCGGGTTCGCCAAACCCGTACCTGGCATTGCATACCAGGCCCCTGCGGGGAAAAAAAAAAAAAAAAACTTGGTCAAAGTCCAATTTGATGATGGATTCCTATTTAAAAAGACGAGACAAATGAAAAATAAAGAATAAACATTTTCGATATTTCACCTAGTTCTCGAGATATACTGTATCAAAAGTGAGGTGTCTTGAGTTGAGATGGAGAAGAAAAATTTTGCATGATCGATTCTTATGTAAAACGACGAGACAAATCGAAAATAAAGAATAAAAATTTTCGATATCTTGCATAGTTTTCGGGATATACTGGGACTGGGTTGATATGCGGCCTGGACCAGAAATTTTTCTGCCAAAGCTACAATGAATTACATGCAGAATGGATATTTCAGTTTTTTTACTACCACTTGTGGTTAGGTTGAAATGCGGCCTAGACCAGAATAAAAATATTATCTTGTTAACATACATCATAAGCTTAATTGGAAATGGCTGGAAGTAGTTTCCATCGCGATATACTGTAGCGAATCGAGCGGCAAATCCGCTACATACGGTGGGTTCCATCAACGAGACTGCCGTCGGTTCAGTTTCAACCGGCGTATGCATCATTATGTTGATAGACAACTAGCGGTTTAATTTACTTCTACAGTTAGCTAGACTGATCGAAGCAGGTAATGCACCTGTTACTCGCTGCTTGAGACAAGAAACAAGGTTATAGCTAAGCAACTGTCCGTTTGCTAGTGCGGCTTAACTAGACAAGTTACTTACTGGAGGAGACGACTCACTATTGAATGCTAATACTTTAATTCTTAACTAATGACAAGGTATTCTTCAAGGAAAACACACTATCCAGTAAACTCTATAATTTATTCTATCACTTGATGAAACATACGACATTACATAGATCACACAATAAGACTGAAATCATGATGGCACAAAACATTTACTTATACTCCGTTCTAGGCACATATAACCTTTTACGATGATCTAACTGTTACACAAGACCTATCCCTTGAAATGAGTGACTTGAATGACTGACTATAAATCTTTAAGCAACAAGCGTAGGAATATCAGATGGTTCGGTGTTACCTTAATTATTCTTGTAGATGTTTCTTGAGTCGAAGATGGTGATAGACTCTCTGTTCAACTAGGTACAGAGTGTCGTCTGCTAGCATTAGCGGTGGAGGGGGCATCTCGCCCTATAATTGGCTAGACCATTCACGTGGTTACTCTTAAGGTTCGTAAGTGGCTTCCAGCGGTTCAACAGGGTGGGGACGGTAAATCTCACGCACTCAGTGCTTACTAAAGGGAAACTTGCCACCCACGCATTTCCAGGCTATGCAAGTGAAACTTTCAGCGCTCAACCTTGAAGCTCGTGTGGTATTACTCTGATAACAAAGCTCGCTTCCTGTCCGGCCAACTGGGAACCTGGCTCCCTCACCGAGGCCCACAGCTCAATAAAGACGATTGAAATCTAATAAATATTCCTTTCCTCTCCAATTGATAATCCAAAATTAGCACCATCGCTACACCTCCCCCCTTTATTAGAAATTTTCTGGGGCATCAGTCACAGAAAATTTCGTTAACCCTAATATAAATCTTGAATTCAAAATTCCATACTTGAATTCCTAATTAAATTCAACTTCCCATTTAAGTACTCCAAGTTACGACTTTTAATTCTCAATTAAATCCTTTAAAATTCCTCTACTGGTCTGATATTCCATGCTTCAATCTGATATGATCACTTTTAATTAATTCAAATAAATGAAATTCAATTATACAAAATAAATCGCTAACTCTTAGTTCTTTCAAGCTTTAGCAAACTACTGTCACTCATCTCAGCACAATATTCAGATTCAAATTCAAAACATCAATGCTCTAAACTTCCAATGCAAGTCCAATAGAATTTCTAAGTGCTGTAACAGATTACTTTCAAATTCATAAAAAGATTCTACTGACTCGACAATTCAACTGACTCATTAGTAGTTTACTCAAACAATTCAACTGGTTAATACTCAAGAGTTTAAATCAAACATTCCTTGCAAATTCTACGTTAAAAGTCTCAAGATTACAATGTTTACATCATGGACCAACTGAATTCTAAAACAAAATGATCTTTAAACATTTTAAACTCTGACTGCAATATCTATCTGAAATTAATTATTAAATTCCAGGAATCTTATAATGGTTACTTTAAGTAATCTCATCTTTCTAAGATAAAAAACGTATCAGTGTAAGAGGTCATTTCAATTCACTAATTAATTCTCAAGTTTACAAAACAAATCCAAAATCTGGTACATGTGTATAAACATGTGGAAATAACCAAACATGTGTCTTTGTACATGTGTAAGCAATGAAATCAAAATATCGTGTACGATAAAATCTTGTGTGTAGTCAAAATACATACCAAATCACACACACATAAAATTCCAAAATATTTATAATCCACTGTAAATTCCAATCATCCAAATCAAAACATGTGCCATTAAACTTCTAAATTAAAATAAATGCAAATGAATCAAATCAAACAAAATACAAATTAATATGTGACTAACAATTCTACTACACATTCATGATATGGTGTAACACTTGGTTTAATTCATCTGTGACACTATTCCCAAAATTCAATCAGCTCAATCAATTAAATCGATCTACAATGTTTTGTTTACATACACTTGAATTAAAATTTCAGATTCCAAAAGTCCATTGAAAATCAATTTCCGCATAATTTACAACAATACAACAATAAATTCAATTCGTTCCATTCCATAGTTACATTCGGTTAGAGATTGTGATGTCTTCCGAGAATTCCTGATATGGACCAATGCTGTCCAATTGGGTTGAACAGGGCAGGTAACATTCTGCCTGTTCGTTGAACGAATCTC
>JARYHS010006113.1:0-21547 GCA_031002005.1 Vandiemenella viatica
ATGGGAAGGAATTCGTTCATTGCCTTTTTAAGGAACCATCCCAGCTTTACCTGGTGTGATTTGGAGAAACCGTAAAAATCCAAATCTGGTTGGCTGTAAGGGGATTTGAACCTGTGCCCTCCCAAAAATATATATCAATTCTAATTAATCATCACCGTAATTTTCAGTAGTCAGCTGAAAAGAAAGCTCTGTTGGTAACCATTGATAATGCTATGAAGTCTTCATGGGTTCTCTGCCATATAGTGTTGAAGAAAGACAACAACGAGCTTTCGGCGTCTAGCTCTGCCACCATCTTCAGGTTTGATGTTATGCAGAGAGCTGCACTGGTGATGTCTGGCCTCCTCACGCCTTTATAAGGCCTGGCCTCTCCCCTCCACTCGCTCTGTCCCGTATTGTGTTCGTCGTTGATTGGCTTGCAGAGCGACCGTCATAGCCATTCATGGCGAGCCGGAAACTACATTTCCCGGTGGTGCCTTGCCACCTCTCTGATTGCTGTGTGAATGTTTCAGAAAGTACAGAGCCAGTATCCACGCGTCACTAAGCCAAAGACCCGTGTCCCTGTTGGTCGTGTTATTATCCAGTCGTATTTCTAATGCTTCTTTGATAACTGACTCTTAGTAGAAGGAACACTTGGCCAGCACCTTTATATTAAATAAGTCCATTTTGTGACCGTTTTCAGTCACATGCTGGGCGAATGCAGATTTATCCATCTGGAACAAGCGGATGTTGCGTTCATGCTCTGCCACACAAGCCTTGATAGTCCGGATCGTCTGACCGATATAGGACTTGCCATTTGGCATGGTATGCTGTAAACACCTGGAGTCATCAATCCCAAGTCATCCTTCACGGGCTGGAGCCAGTCACGGATCTTGGCAGGAGGACGGAATATGCTCTTGATTCCATGCCGAGCCAGTATCTTGCCTGCACACGGTGCACAGAGCAAAGAAAATCTCTAACACGGATTGCCAGCCATCCAGGCTTGAACATCTCTGCAATACTTTCAAGAGGAATGGCTATTCTGATCGAGTAATAGAGCGGGTGATTTGAAGAAAAAAAAGGGCAAAGAAATGCCCAGAAGTTCAGCCAGAGGCTCTGGCCTTAATCCCACATTCAGGTAACATCTTAGGAAAAATAGGCATGATAGTGACTCGGTATGGAATCAAGAGCATATTCTAACCTCCTGCCATGATCCATAACTGGCTCCAGCCGTGAAGGATGACTTGGGATTGATGACTCCAGGTGTTTACAGCATACCATGCCAATGTGGCAAGTCATATATCAGTCAGACGAGCCAGACTATCAAGGCTTGTATGGCAGAGCATCCGTTTGTTCCAGATGGAGAAATCTGCAGTCGCCCAGCATGTGACTGAAAACGGTCACAAAATGGACTTCCGTAATGTAAAGGTGCTGGCCAAGTGTTCCTTCTACTGGGCGTCAGTAGAAATACAGTTGGATAATAACACAGTCAACAGGTACATGGGTGTTTGGCTTAGTGACGCATGGAAACCGGCTCTGTACCTTCTGAAACATTCACATTACAATCTGAGAGGTGGCAAGGCACCACCGGGAAATGTAGTTTCCGGCTCGCCGTGATTGGCTGCGACTGTCGCTCTGCCAGCCAATCAATGATGAGTGCAATACAGGACGGAGTGAGTGTAGGGGAGAGTCCAGGCCTTTTAAAAGCGCGCGGAGGTCAGATATCGCCAGTGCAGCTTCCTGCATAACATTAAACCTGAAGATGGTGGCAGAGCTAGCCGCCGAAAGCTCGTTGTTGTCTTTCTTCAGCACTATACGGCGGAGAACCTGTGAAGACTTCATATCATCAATACTCTGTGAAAGCCTTCATTCCACATTGATAGTGCTGTTGACAGTATACTTAAGTATGATCGTAGTTTGATAATTTGAAAAAAAAGTTTACTCACATCAGTATCAAGATCTTGGTCTAGTTGGGTTTAGATGACTTAACTTCTAATATTTCTTGAGATCTGTGTAATAACTCTAAAAATTCTGAAGGAAAACCAGTATCAAACTGTATTTGTGGTAAAATTAAACAAGCAATCCAACTGGACCGATAAACATTGTGTATGTAATTGATTACAGGGCTTGAATGATTTCCTTCCTTTGTTTTTTTTCCCCCTTTACTCCTCTCTATGTACTCCTGCATATCCCACCTACCCATTCCATATATTATCTGTAATATGTTGACTTGCAATAATTATTTGATACTCGTCTTGTTTTAACTTTTTAAAATAATTTCTCACTTCTTTTTTTACTAATTTAAAAACCACATGATGCTTGACCTCAGCTAGCTAATCTGCAGTGAGGAAAATCTAAACCGGGAATTTCATTCATGTGTTCCAAAGTTTTGTTTATCTGTTGTTATTTTGTAAAAAAAAAAGAAGTGTTTTTCTGATATTTAAATTTGTGTTACTGTTAAGTTAAACTTGTTAAATACCCTGAGACTGACAAGAAAACATCTGTTCCAGGTAGAAATGGATTCATCTGTTAACGATACTGATTCATCTGTCAAGGTAAGAAAAGTTTTAATGTTAACAGTTTTTTAAAGTCAAGGAAATTTAAAAATAATTTTCTCGTATACAAGTTTTTTCATCCAAAACTTAACATTACTGTAGCAGCCCGCTAGCTTACAGCGCGAATTACTGTCAAAATCGCGCAGGCAACTGTGAACTAGGTATGTTGCAAAAGCTTTGAGGCAGTGTCTCCAAAGTTGGGATGCTGATGAGTAGGAGTCCATTATGAAAGGAACCCATATTATTACATGACAACAGGTTTGAATTGGACAAAGTTGTCCCCAATTTAGGGAAAACTATCCCACTGAAGAAAGATGTCGGAAAAGGATATGGTCATATTACTAGGAGCGATGAAGTAGAGACGGTGACAGTCATCTATACAGCAGTGGCACCAACTCAATGCAGCAACAGTTGCAATTGACAAGTAGGCAGTTGCTTAAGCAGGCTTCAAGGAAGGGGGGTCTTGGGCTGATGGCAACACTCGTAGCAGGTTGAAGAATTGCAAAATAGCAGTCGTCAGTAGCCAGAGTAGAGTATGCTTTGGTCATCTACAATGCAACGTAGCAGCCAGTGAAATAGGGTTGGAAACCAGTCAGCAAGTGTACAGCTGCATCGAAATTCTCAGAAATGAAGCACAACGCCAGCCAAACAGTGCAAAAGCAGACATCAGATGGAAATAGCACAGTTTGTTAGAAAGAGTTCTCCACATTTTATGAAACACCTTTTTCCAAGAAAATTAAGTTAACTTGGGGGGGGGGTGAAAGATAAAGTTTTAAATTTTTCGTTCCTCTCACAGTTGTATTGAAAAGTGAATAAGGAGATATTGAAGGGAGCGGTAGACCATAATTTATAATATTGTTAACTAGAAAACCAGCTACTGCAGTGTGTAAATTTATGTTCAAGAAAATTGCTATGTCCGTACGGCGGCCGACGGACGGGCGGTCCGCAGGAGATGGTCACAAATAACCCGAACAAGTCCAAGGAGCAGGCCAAACGTAATCCAAAGACGCGCACTGGTTGTATCCGACGTGAGGTTCACAGAGTCCGAAGAGAGGGTACCGAATGTAGCCGAGAACAAGCACTGTCACGAGTCCGAGAAGCGATTCACTGAGTCCAAGAGAGAGTACCGTAGACGTAGCCGAGACGAACACTGTCGAGAGTCCAAGAGACGAATCGCAGTTTGACGGAGACACAACCGAAGCCCAGCGAACACCGAACTGCCTGAGTGGAGCTGCGCTGGCTTATTTATATCTGTGCCGGGTCGGCTCTGATTGGCCGTGGCGGAAACTGTGAAGTGATGGCGCTGGTTGGCCTGATGCCAGCGCCGTCTATACTAGGTCGATTTCCATGCCACCTACCGGGCATGCCGCAATGTCGGGACGGGATACCAGAAAAATATTTTACATAATACTAATTCTGAGTAAATGAATATAACCTTGTAAAGAAATAGTCGAGAATACGTTAAGTTGGGAAAGCCCTGGATCTTACAAGCATTGCTTATCTTCCTTTAGAAATTAAAAATGTCAAAAGTTTCATATTAACACAGAGTAACTGGTTATAGAATAGTATGTGTGATTCAATCAAAAATGTTGATCATTTAGAAGAATCTGACCGAGCGTGGTGGGTGAGCGGTTGATGCTCTGGCCTCGCATTCGGGAGGACGCCGGTTCCGTTCGAATCCCCATCCGGGCATCCAGATTTGGGTTTTCCATGGTTTCCCCAAATCACTCCAGGCGAATGCCAGGATGCTTCCTTCAAAAGGCCATGGCTGAATTCCTTCCCGTTCCTAGTCCCCGGTCACGTATTAATGTACCTAATGACCTTGACGTTAACTAGGTGTAAAGCCATAAGAAAAAGAAAAAATACCGAGAATTCGAATGGTTTACCTTATGGTTTTGTTGTTTAGATATGATATTCTTTAAGATGGTAGACGACTCGAAAAAATGTGTGTGCTGTAATAAATTCAATCATAAGCAATCAGTCTAGTATTTAAGTAGCACATTGTGTATTCAGGTTTAATGAGTGAATGAATAGTTACAGAACTTAACAAATAGTTTAAAACAAAATTTGAAATAGAGCACATTAATATATGGCTAGAAATAATCATTACTATACAAAGATGTATTGTTGTGCAGAATTCAACAAACGAGAAACACAACAAGGTTCATGAAGGAAGTTATTATTTAAATTTTGTTTAAACTTAATAATTAATATTAAGAAGCGGTGAGGATTCAATATAAAGGCTTTGGCATTTGGGAGTTATATGAAATCGGAGGTACTGGAACTGCAGTAAATTAGCCTATACAGGTATATAAGAGAAAACAATAAATTACCACATAAACTGAACATGGGAAGTTTTAAATTTTGGAATTCACAAAATTGTATATGGAGTAAAGAGGAATTTGGTCAATAGGTGGATAACGAGTGCAGTGCGGTTGATGGGGAGATTTTCTGAATCTGCAAAATAGTAACGGTCAGAGCAGACATTATGAGTTAATTGGTACAAGACATTGGAAGTTGTTACAAATAAATAAAGGATAAGATAAAGATATTGCAAGAGGGCAGTATTATGTTGAGAATGGGTGTCTAAGAGAACTTATAAAGGAAGATGGTTAATCAGTTATTATGGAGATCATGAGGTAATCTTGACAGATAGAAATGATATGTAATAAAAGGAGAGAATTAGGGGTTCAGAGGGAAGCCTGGATTATGTAGTGTTCTCACTCCAATGTGAATCTGCAAGAATACGGACAGTGAAGGAAAACGACGTGGTAAGCAGTGGAGTATTGTGTAGGAGACAGAAGGTGAATGAGAAAAAGTAAATAGTTTTATTGCAGAGATGAGGAGGCCGCCAAAGAAGTGCGAATCTGAGATGTTAGAGTGGTAGCCAACTGCCGGCAGGTATTGGGAAGTAATAATTATTGTTACTCCATCCAAGGGAATGTACGAAGAACCAGGGAAGGTTATAAAAGAAAAACTGGGGGAGGAGTCAAGGAACTCCTTAAATTAATATTATGCACATGGGGGGAACCATCTGTCAGAAAAGAAAAGAAACTGAGGAGAAGGTTTGTCAGGAGAAACAAATTAATGTGTACTGTGAGGTCAAGGAGTCACAAGGAAGTGTTACATTAGTGTAAGAAGGTCACGAGAGGATAGAATTGTTGAGCAAGCAATGTTCAGAATGAGTAACGAGGACACAATAAGTTATGACATTGCATAGTGTAAGAAGCGCAGGCGCAGAAAAATGAGAAACCATGGGCAGTCGAATGAGAATTATTGCATATGTTTACAATGAGTCACAAATATGCATATGATTATATTATAGTTAAAAATTCAGTGAGTACTTGTAAAAATAAAAATGGATGAAAATAGATTGGTATTAGTTCTAAGTCAGCAGGGGGGAAAAAAGTTGATCAAATGTTGTATAGTTGTCATGTAAGAAAATTTATCTGTTAAGTTAAAAATTTGACATGTAATAATAATGAGGAGGAGAAATACAAGTAGAATGGTAATAGCTATAGAAATAAATTCAAGAACACGAGAAGTGTCTACAAAAGAGGGAGAACAAAAATAGATTAATGAGATATAATTAGATGTTATGTCAACGATGATAGTGTTAATCAAAAATGTTACACTAAGATTAATAAGTGAACATGAAACGCTGTGTAATCAGACATGAGATCTAAAGTTAAGTACAAAATTAAATGTTAAATTAGTATAGTATTGAGGGGATGCGAAGGCTTAAGTCATTGAAACTAGAAATTATCTAGGTTAGCTGCCAGAAATTAATGAACTATTCGCCATTCCAAATCATCAATGCAGCAGAAGCAATGAGTGTAATCTTTAAAGTGATATGCATGAATTGAAAAGTGATTACTTAAAATTATTATAACAGAAAGGATTACATCTAAATTTAGCTTATTTCTGTGTATTTTAGTAGGTGAGTCAATCTGAGATGATCATATTGCAATAGTAACAATTAAAGCTTATAAAGAAAGAGAATGTATCTATACGCAAATACAATTGCAATATCAATTTCCAGCAAACAAAGTAATTAAAAGCTAATTAGAGAGAATGAGTGAGGTCAGGTAATCATCAGAGGTTGTAGCAGAATACGGCCATACTCTCAGTTCATTGTGTCATAGTGAGAGTAACAGAAATATTAGAAATTTAGAGGGTGTTATGAGCAACACTGCCAACTAAGGATTAAAAATAATTTTGTATACACAGACGGAAAAAAAAATCCCAACACCAAGAAAAAATTATTGTAGAGTAATGAAATTTGGACAATGCATTTGTCAAGTTAACATGTTTAATTGATTAAATTTTCAAGATCACAGGTTAATTTAAGCTCAAGAAAATGCATTTCAAATGTGAAATACTGTTAAATTAATAGCCGGTGTAACCTCCAGAATTTTGAATGCAAGCCTGCAAACGTGAATGCATTGTGTCATACAGGTTTCGAATGTCACTTTGTGGTATGGAGTTCCATGCTTGTTGTACTTGTGCTCTCAATACTGGGACGGTCAGTGCTGGCTGTGGATGATGCTGGAGTTGTCGTCCAATGATATCCCATACGTGTTCAATTGGAGACAGATCTGGTGATCTCGCAGGCCAAGGTAACATGTCGACACTCTGTAGAGCACGTTGCGAGACAACAGCGGTATGAGGGCGAGCGTTATCCTGTTGAAAAACTCCCCCTTGAATGCTGTTCATGAATGGCAGCACTACAGGTTGAATTACCAGACTGACGTACAAATTTGCAGTCAGTGTGTTTGGTATAACCACAAGAGTGCTCCTGCTGTCATAGGAAATTGCTCCCCAGACCATGACTCCAGGTGTAGGTCCAGTGTGTCTAGGCCGCAGACAGTTTGGTTGCAGGCGTTCCCCTGGCCTCCTTCTGACCAACACTCGGCCATCACTGGCACCAAGGCAGAACCTGCTTTCATCAGAAAACACAACAGATCTCCACTCCGTCCTCCAATGAGCTCTGGCTTGACACCACTGGAATCGCAAACGGCGATGGCTTGTAGTCAGTGGAATGCACGCTACAGGGCGCCTGGCTCGGAGCTGTCCTTGAAGTAACCGATTTCTAACAGTTCGTTGTGTCACTGTGGTACCAACTGCAGCTCGAATTTCTGCCGCAGACGCAGTACGATGCGCCACAGCTGTACGCCGAATACGGCGGTCTTCCCTCTCAGTAGTGCCACGTGGCCTCCCGGAACCCGGTCTTCTTGAGGCAGTACCATCCCTTGACCACTGCACCCAACAATCATGCACAGTGGATACATTCCGGCCAAGTCTTTCTGCAATATCGCGAAAAGAAAATCCACCTTCTCGTAGCCCTATTACACGACCTCGTTCAAACTCGGTGAGCTGTTGATAATGGCTTCTTCGTCTTCTTAAAGGCATTCTTGGCTAACATCAACTCACTATGTCAAATCTCAGTGGTAAATAACGTTCACAAACTTTACAGCGCGTATTTAAAGCAAACCTGATTTGCAAGCTCTGAGTAGCGCTACTAGCGCCACACTTATGCGCGAAGCGCGAAATTTGAATCGATGTCATCTTTCAGATGTATAAACACGCCTACCAAATTTCGTTTATCTAACACAAGTCTTTCTTGGTGTTGGGATTTTTTTTTCCGTCTGTGTAGATGGGTATTCAACTCGTAGTATAATACAAGTATTTCAAAGGAGGTGAGATGCTGCGGCCTTTGTGAAGGCATGGTACATGCTGACATTACAAGGTTGTTTGCTGGGGTGCCGATTCAAGCATGTCTGCATGCTGATGGGCAACTGTCGCTGGATGTAAACAAAAGATTGCACACACACACACATACATGGGGATGCCTGAATCTGCTGTGATCTCAGTAAATCCAAATAAATGCCATTATAGATTTTATACTCCTTGTAACTCTGTAAAACACAGCAAGAGAGAAAGTAGGCAGTTTTGATACATGGAAGAACATGAATAGAATTGTACACCTGTGACATGTGGAATCAACGTCTGTAATGGATACACTAAAATAATTGTAACCAAAAACAAAACAGACAGAACACATGTACCAAGGAATTATATTTAGAATAAGAAGGAAAAAAATGTATTTAAAGGAATTTGAATTTTGTAAATTATGTTTAAGAAGCCAGTTTGAGTGGTTTTTGAACTTGTTGAGTGGGATGGATGTAGCAGCCTGCCTGCTTATATTGCATACTGATGTCTTGAAATCACACCAGCAACCATGAACCAGGTATATGACAAAAGTTTCAAGGCTGTGTCCCCAAAGTAGGATGCTGAAGAGCAGGAGTTAGTGCAATGACCATTCTGTAAGAAGCCCGATTGACCACATGACAAGAGGTTCGGATTGGACAAAGTTGTACCTCCTTTAGGGAAAAACCCAGGGTGGGGAAAAGTATAGGAGACCTAGGCTCGAGGACACAGCTGATGAGGAGGACTGATAGAGGCCATCACTGGCGGACAAGTTGTCCTCGAAAGGATTCAGCTGATCGGGACATCACTTCTGCTGATTAAAATTGAGACTGCAAGGAGACCAGCTGAACACAGCCGTCACATCTCACCTGTCAAAACGTGAGCTTCATAGAAGCTGCCAGCTGTGCGACAGAATGCTGCTAAAGTCAGGTGGGACTGATTGATTCTCGAGGATGGTGGATGCTATGTACATATATGCGGTTGCCTTAGCTCACTGTTGCTGGTCAAAATGTGTGCAAAAGCAGTAGAATATCTTCAGATTTCAGTTGTCAGCAACTTGTATAGCTGGTAGAAAATGCTATTAAATGTTGTCAATTGAGCTATGACCAAGACTACTTATTTCTAGAGCTCTCCACTGATTGTATAAAATTGCAAACCTGAGTGGCAGAGTAAAAGTGGTTCCACGGGATAAATACCTAGCAACCAATGCCCCTCCCTCTCTCTCAGGATGACTCGGGTCACTACAAACAAGGGGGAAAAAAAGAATTGGTGTCGGTCGGACATGCCATTCAGCTAAAAAATTGTATTAGTGGAACGATATCGTATATGAGTGATGTGGGTGTGGATTCATAAGCAATTAATAATGAGAATATGTATATGTAATCTAGGGCAGATATAAGTAAAACCAACAGAGTAATCCCCTATGTAGTATTCCAGCATGTTCCTTGACATACATAAGAAAGTATTTCATTTATGGTAATTGTATGTTAGTTTTGTATTAGGGTGTTTCCTCACCTTTTGAGTATCTTGTTAAATATCATACACTAAATAAATTAGGGTGTTAAATGCAAATTGAAGACAGAATCAGAATTTGGCTTACGAGCCATGAATGAAATATCTTACATTTTTTAAGGCTCATTTTTCATTGCCGTAAATGTTAAAGTAATAATTTTGATAACACATGATTCTTACTAGTGTGATGGTACGTGTACCTAAACTTTTTTTTTCTGTGCAGTCCCTGTACTATTGGTATGTTTATTGCGTTCTGCTTTACAAAAAATAATTTTAACCAGTAGCCTTGCAGATATTTGAAGACTTTGTGAAATGTATTAAATTTTTTTTGTTCTGACTTTACGCCTCATCAACATCGTGGTCATTAGAGGCAGGAAAGGACTAGTGGCAAGAAACAGAAAGGAATTTGTCTATAACCTTTTTAAAGAACCATCCCAGCTTCACCTGGAGTGATTTTGGGGAAACCATGAAAAATCCAAATCTGGGCGTCTGTAAGGGGATTCGAACCTGTGTCCTCCCGAAAATATATTTTAATTCTAATAAATCATCACCATAAATTTCAGTACAGTCAGCTGAAAAGAAAATGTAACAATGCCGTTTTTTGGAAATTCATAGTGCTATTGGCAGTATACTTAAGTATGATCATAGTTCGATTTAAAAAAAAAAAATTGTATTCACATCATTCTCAAGATCTTGGCCTGGTTGGATTTTGATTATTTAACTTCTAATATTTCTTGAGATTGGTGTAATAACTCTAAAAATTATGAAGAAAATACCAGTATCAAACTGTATTTGTGGTGAAATTAAACAACAATCCAACTGGACAAATAAACAGTGTTCATTCTTTAAGAAGAGCTGTGTGAAATTCATTACAGGGCTTAATGATTTCCTTCCTTTGTTTTTTCCATTTACTCCTCTCTATGTACTCCTGCATATCCCACCTATCCGTTCTATACAGTAAAATCTAAATTGGAAATTCTTTTGTGTGTTCCCTGCTTTTATTTGTTGTGATTGTCAAAAGATGTTATTTCTGACATTTAAATTTATATTACTGTTTAGTTAAACATGTAGTTAAAAACTCCGATACTGAAAAGAAAATTTCTTTTCCAGGAAGAAATAGATTCATCTGATGACACCGATTCAAATGATGAGGTAAGCATAGATAAAGTATTGACGGTTGGTTAAAGTCAAGGAAATTTAAAAGTAATGTTGTCATATACAAGTTTTTTCCTCCAAAACTTTATTCTTTTTAATTGCATCAACAAGCAAAAATGTGTAATGATACTAATCATATCCCCTTACACCCATCCTGGACTTTCTTCCCAAGATCCACAAGGTTGGCAATCCAGGGCGACCTATAGTTGCGGCATCTGGGTCACCCACTGAATGGATTTCAGCCTTGATGGATCAGTATCTCCAACCCTTTGTACAAAGTCTTCCCTCCCATGCAGAGATAGCCCTCACTTTCTTGAATGTCTATCCACAGTCCAAAAACCTTTACCTCCAGACCCCTTCCTAGTCTTCATCGATGTAACTTCCCTCTATACCAACATTCCACACAGTCAGGGCCTCGGTGCCCTGGAACACTTCCTAGAGCTGCGACCCCCACACAGCCGCCCTGGTACAAACTTCCGTTCTTCCTTGGCTCACCTGATTCTCTCCAAAAACTTCACCTTCAATTCCAGAGTACTTGTATATCACCAGATTCGTGGCACCGCTTTGGGTACCCGCATGGCCCTTTCTTATGCCAGCCTGCTATTCGGTATTCTGGAGGAACATTTCCTCAACCACATCCCCTCTAAATCAACTGTGTGGTTCAGATACATAGATGAAATATTTATGGTCTGGATCCACAGTGAAAATCAACTCCTAGAATTTCTCCATTCCGTTAACAATAGTCATTCCATTAATTTCTCCTCGACTTACTCCATCATGCTCAGGCAGGTTGTCCTTCACACCTCTGTTCACATCAAACCCACTAATCTGCATTTTGACAGTTGACTGCCATTCCATACAAAACATTCCCTCCCTTAAAGCCTTGCTATTGGTGTCAGACGTATCTGTTCTGATGTTGAATCCCTCTCCCAGTACTCCAAGAACCTATTGTTAGATGCTAGCTTTGCCTTGTGGTGGAGGCAAAAGGTTATGTCTTAGTTTCAAGTGTGTAGCCTAGTGTAACACATCTTAGAATTTCGCATAGCGAAATTAGTTTCCAAGATAGCGGGATCAATTGAAGTATATGGTACCACCCTCTTAAAGTCATTTTTACAGTTAATTTTGATAATAATTCCAAGTAATATACCTAACAATAGTTAAAGTATAAACAGTAAATTCAAGAGTTAAATTCATTTAAACAGCTGTTGAAAAACTTAACCTCAGATTTGGACATGTAATATTTAACTTTCATATAATTTCGCTAGATCAGTATATTTCTTTATTTCAAAAGATGTTTAGGTAAATAAATAGCCAGAAGATGATAAAGTTTGTTGTTAGAAAATCTTACTTGGAGTCTAAATATGTTTAAAAGTGATTTGCTGGTTTAGAATTTTTGTCACACAATTTTCCACTCTAAAATCAAAGTATTCAGTGGTTAGAAAACAATTAAGAAGTCAGTTAATAGATAGAAAGGAGCGTAATTTTGGTTGAAACAACATATTAAAATTTTGGAAAGTTTCATGGATTTTAAAGATCGTTTTTTAAATATAATGTGGTATAACAAGACATGTGCTTCATGAAAAAGTTAAATATTTCAGTCTTATTCGGGAACCCGGGAAAATAATTTATGTTCAGAGTAAAGTTTATTTAAATATAAAGATTTCTGAAAAAGTTTTATTTCAAAATATTAAAGCATTTAATTGTAGTAAAGTGAAATAGTTTTGGCGCCAGAAACGCTTGGACAGTATAGCTCGAAATTGAAGCGCATTCGGGAGGAATAGTATTTTGAAAATTCATAATAAATCAGGGAATATACTTAGAGATTCCAAATTTTTACAGCAACCGTTTTTCAATATGGAAATTTGTTTGAAACTATTTTCAATTCGATATTCTGAATAATTTAATTAGTCAAATTTTGTTTTTGAACTTTATCCCACTTTCAAAATTAGGTAAAATACTTTATTTAATATCAGATGATTGAAGAGCAATAGGAGAATAGAATGAAATTTGTTTCAGCTCGATAGGAGTAATATTTCGAAAGTTATGGTAATCGCATTTAAATGACTCTTTTTCTGGTAAAACTATTAACGTTAGAAATTTTTTTATAATAACTGAATTTGACGTTTGTAGTGATATCTTGCAACTATCAAAATTTGAGAAAGATAGGATTATTTTTATTGTGAAGGTCAAAATTGTAAGGCAAAATATTGTCAGAAACTTATCAGTTATCTGATGCGATTCGTCGGAACTACCAGAAAATTTAGTTTCCAGGCTCATGCAGGGGTAGACAGCATAAATAACCCCTCCAGAAGCTTGCCTCTCCCCAGTCGTCAAACAGCAGTCTAGTTGTGCAGTACCAGCTATGTAGAACAATATCTAGTTTGGGCTCGTGGCGCGGCAAAGTACAAACTTGCGCGGAAACGGTTGATTTTTGCAATCATGGGTAAAAGTCACTTTAAATACCTCATGTAGCTAAGTAGCTGTGGGGGTGTGAGGTTGGTCTAGCTCGAATGGTTGGTCGGATCTGTAAAATGTTCTTCTGAAAACTTGTCTGATCGCCTGTGCATTTTTCTGATTTTGTAAAATTTTGAAGAATATAGTTATCTAATGAGAATGGGCTAGTGAACATCAATTGAACTTATACCTTTCCATAGCTTTTGGTTAAATAAGCTATGTGGTGGCCAGGTCATGATTTTTAAGTAAAAACTGTAACATCCTAGGCTACACCCGGTTATAGCTGAGGCAAGGTGTTTACCTAACCCCCAAGGTAGAGCATTTTCCTCACACTAGGATGTCCAGCTATTTCTTTAAAATAATGACAAGGTTGCCACTTAGCTTCATTTTTGTACTTCAAGCTAAGGAAAGGTACAGTCAAATAATGTTCTCAAGTCAGTTGGCGTTAAAAATCACTAGATTATTGAAAATGTTGTAAAGTCATTAGCTAGATAGGCATCAAACAAAGTTACAGAAGAGAAGTTTGCAAATTCGACTAACCGTTTGAGCCAGACCAAACCCCAAAATTCAAAGTACAATTGGTTATCACTTGTAAGTAGGTAAAAGTTCGTCACGCGTTTCTACTGTTACACTTGGTTAGCAAACGACCAACACTTAAGAAATCCCGAGGCCCCTCATGACTTTATACTATTTCACTGCTACATTGTAATAAACTTGAAACTTGTTGGCCTACTCAGTTACATGTTGTCGCCTTTACATTTTCTGAAAGATCCCTGATATGCTACTGCGCGAGCCTACATCTTGTCACGTGCATGGTATCTGGATGACTCTGCTTACATCTTGATGCACTCACAGTTTCTGCACGACTGACTGAGCTACTGCGAACAAGGAAAGTTCTGGTACTCACGGACCGTGGGAAAATCCCAAACTTCCTGTTTCCCACGAGAATTGTCTGGAAAACTTATCAGACATCAAATCTCACATCAGAAAGGTTTCATCATCCAATTTTGACCTTGGCAAATCCCAAGCCCTTATTTCCCACTCTTACTCAGCAGATCTTGTAGATAAACAAATCTGTGCAATCACCCACCCAGCACCTCTAAAATCCAACTATAGCCCTGCCTTTGTCTCCCAGTTTTCTCCTGGCTCCAAATCCATCATTCAAATCTTACAACAGGGACATGACTCTTTGCTCCTTTCCAGAAATGTGCACTCTTCTACCAAAAATTCTGCCAAATGTCCCCTGTACATGTTTCAGTAGACAATTAATCTCAAAAATATCTTGGTTCACAAATACCCTCCATCAGACTCCGAAAACACCATATAGTTCTTTTCATTGCAATAGACCTTGCTGTGAAACCTGCAACATGCATCCTCCCACTACAATATATTGCAACACTATTACCAGGGAAACCTTCCCCATCATTGGACATGCCATGTGTTCCACAAAACATATCATATACTAGCTAATTTGCCGCCACTACACAACTACTCTGTCAGAATGAATGGCCACAAACAGTCCACACCTGCAATTTATACCTTCCAATACCAGAACATGCTAAATACCACAATTCTAAGAACCTAAATAACTGTTTTACCATGAGAGAAATCAGAGTTTTCCCCGAAACCACCGCCAATTCAGAACTTCAGGGAACAAACAAAAATATCCTGGATACCAGACACCCACCTGCCCTCAACCACTGATAAAATTCCATATTTTGACTCATCACTCATTATTATCAGTATTATCATTATCATTTAACTAGTTACAAATTTCTTCAAAATTTATTTGTTTATTTTTTGTTTTAACATTCTGTACCCTTTTGTTATATGATTAATTCTATCACCACCTGTGACATATATATTTATATATATCATCTCAGTCTCTCCCAACATATCAATAATTCACTCAGTCATATGCATAGCTCTGAAACCAAATGTCTCGTTTCCTACAATCTGAATGAGGTGTAAAACCAAAATATTGTGTATTTTAGTGTTCATCATATATGTTTTTCACTCATCGCAGCCTTCAACTTTGGTGAGTGATGATTCATTTTTAATTTCCTTAGTAATTTTTATTACCACGTATGTATTAGCAACAATGGAATAGAAAAACTTGCCATGAGGTGACATCTGGACCCATGGTGGAAATCACCTCTTTGAATCCTCAACACTTGGAACAACTACCTGAACTTCACATGGTCATACTCTCACACCTTCCTTGCCATTGACTTATCTATGAATAATGGCCGCTTACACATGTCATTCCACATCACACCCACAAACACATACTTTGGTAGCTGCCACCTGTATCACACAAAATGCTCTCTCTCCTACATCAAAGTCATCTGATACAGGTGCATCTGCTTCAACGAAGACTACATTACCCTTTACTCCTACAGCCTGATACAAGCCTTTTTATCCTAGTAACTATCCTTCAGAGTTGGTCTGTAAACAGGTATCTCAAGCTAAAGTCAGAGCCATCAGATTACTCCTCCAGAGGGGGGAATTGACAAGTATAATTAATTTATGTATATAGATTTCATTTCAAAATTTTCGTTTCTTTTACACTTTTAAATAATTTTTACCTCTTTCATATGTTCTGTTTTAATTTTCTTCTGATTAATTTCTTTCTTGTGATTAACATTACCATTGGTATTGGTATTGCTCCTTCACCATCTCCACATGAATTGTAACAGCCAGAACTACTAATCATGTGGTAGTGTTCACTGTGGGTGCCTGCACAAGCTCAGTGAAATTTTTCTATTTTGATGATTAAGGCATCCATATTGTATACTTGTAGCACCCACCATATGCCTTTTTCTACTGCTGATGAAGGGCCTAGACCTGATAATTATAATTTTTCTTGTGTTTGTGTCTGTTTCATGTGTCACTGCCATCTTGACATCATCTGAGATAAGTGGCGGTTCATTTCCCTATCCTAATGAATAATTCTGTAGATAATGAAATAGCAATGAAAATAATGAAGAATAGAGAAAGTTAATCTGTCAGTCGCCACAGATGAAGGCAGGAGGGCCACGACAAACTCAAAAACATGGACACACTTTACAATATTTCAGTATATACCTTAATCATGACTAGAGGAGGACATATGGCAATGGGAATGGATGTGTAAATTGAATAACCAACAAATTATGAACCTATTCTTTCTTGTTGCATTTCTTCCAACATGAAATTAAGGTGGTTACAGTAATTCTCTTGTCACAGTTCTTGACATCAATGCAGTATGGTAATGTCTTACACTGTGTGTAAGTTTTATGAAATTTTGGAATCTATTAAACTTCTAGTTATCTGATCACTAGAATTATTAATTTCATCAAAATATGAAGAACAGGTTTCCTAAATGTCTTTTGCACTTATGTCTAATTATGTCTGACGTTATTTAATTTTTGAACAATTTTTAAAACAGCTTGTGTTTCCTTTAGATTACAGCTGAGTCGGAGAGTGGCGAGTCATCAGATTCTGGAAACTGGGATACGGTGAGTGTTACACATTTTTGTCCACAAATTCTATAGTATATCTCATTTGTTACATCTTTCAGTGTAAAGTCATGATTATAACATCCAATTGATCTGTAGCAAGTTTTCCTTAAATCAAATTATTTGATATAATAGTGATGTATTTATAATAGTTTGACACTATACTGTGTTCAGTTAAGAGAGACTGGTCAAGGTCATTCTGCTCTATCCCCACTCTGCTGCCCTAGCCCCTACAGGTGAGGGACCAAGCCTGGTGGTGTAACGGTTAGCGTTAGCCTTGCATTCTGGAGGACGGCGGTTTGAATCCCCGTCCGGGCATCCAGATTTGGGTTTTTCATGGTTTCCCGAATCACTCCAGGCAAATGCCGGGATGCTTCCTTCAACAGCGTTCCCACGGACCTTAAAAAGCCTTAAAAAGACCTTAATTTTCACTTTGATTTTTAAGGGCCCTTTAAAGGCCCTAAAATTTGCTCAAAAGCCTTAAAATCTTTGAAAGAGCCTGATTTTTTTTGTAACACCGAGATACGGCGTAATAAATTTCTCTTTCCCGGCGACGCGCCAATCGGCAGATTTCTCTCTGGCGCGACCTTGACCAAGTGTGAGTCAAAGTGCTTATATTTCAAGCAAGTAGTAGAGTCTTTGCATAGAACGTCTCTTATGTAGTTCTGCTTTGTACCAGCCTGCGTCTTACATTTCTTGGGAATTTCTCACTAGTTTCTTATATATATATATCTTTTATTGTATGTTACAGCTTAATTTACATTCACTATTTATTTATTTATTTTTTGTATGATTTATGATGGGGAAGTGTACATTTAATATATTATGGTTAAAAAAGAAGTTTCCGAGATGAAAATGGAGGACAAAGACTTCATTTTTACGATGATTAAGCACATACTGGACAAATCTCCTATAAATTATAGAGTTGTCAGAAGTATGACTTGCCTTGATCCTTGACAGGATTGCGCTAAATAGTAGAAACTGTTATGAAAAGATGAAATATCTTCTGATTCACTTGTTAGAAATAAATTTAATTGGAGAAGGAGACTGTGATGAAATTCTTATACAGTATCACAGTTTTTTTTATCACAAGTTGGCTCAAATGTTTCGAACCACTTCAGCTCATTTAATCCACATGATGAGCATTCACGATTAGATATTTTTTTAGAGAAGTATCTAGGCAAAGAAGATTATAACAGAGTACACAAAGTAGTAAAAATATTGTTGTTATCACATGGACAAGCAGATGTTGAACGAGGCTTCTCTGTTGAACAAGCAGTTGGAAGTTGAAAATTTAAAAGAAGAGTCTTTAGTGGCTCAAAGATTAGTCAGTCAACATTTCAAAAACAGCAAAAATAAGTTGTTAGTAATTAAGGAGTTAAGGATATATGCAGCTATGGCTCAAAAGTATATTGTGTACCTGGAAGAGAGAAAAAAAAGAAAAAAAAAAGAAGAAGGCAAAGAATACAGGGATTCAGGGAGTGAACTGCAAATCTATTTTAGTTGATTTGGAAGATTTGAAGTGTAAAAAAAACACATCTAGAAACTGCAATTAAAGATCTTGAATATAATGCTGATAAACTAGCAGATAAAGCTGAGGTTATAGGGGATGTTAAGTACATCACACAGTCCAATAGTTTTTGACGAACCACTAAAGTTAAAAAAGCTGAATTTGAGGATGTTGAAAGTAAAATTAAGGCTCTATTAAAAGATTTAAAAGAGAATTGACCTTTGTTTTCAAACGATGTGAAAATAAAAAAATATCATTTAAAATAGTGTATTTTTTTATTTAACCTGCATACATATTAACAACTCTTACCATTACCTGTATGTTTTATGTTTACCCTTATAACATGTAGCTCATCTGGTAAGTAAACTTTACTCATATAAGAAAATATTTGATCAAATATGCCATACAGGAACTACTGCTGTAACTCGAAAGATGTTGAAAAAGTTGTATTTAACCTAATTCTTAAACCTATGGAAAATGTTTCATCTTTAACGGGGCTTTTACATATAGCTTTCACAAAAAGTGGGGGGGGGGGGGGGGGTCTTCCCCATTCAACATTATACCTGAAATCTAATAAGTAATTGAGCTGACAATTTGGCAGTCTTTCTCTGATGTAACTGCTATTGTGCTATAATGTATAAAAAAAAAATTAAGTTAAAATATATATTTATATGTTAGTAATTATTATTACTAAGATGGTAATCTTTCTTTTTGCCCTTGTCAGTTTTCTGGGGTATAGTAGTTTTTTTTTTATGTGTAATATATGAAAAGGGAAAAAGTTTCAATATTCACTGTATTGTGTGAAAACAAAGGTAAATTTTAATCAATAGATTACGCCAAAGCAATTGACTTTTTAGTATTTATTGGTCTCCCGTACGCGTTTCACTTCTTTTGCAGAAGCATCTTCAGCGTTTTTTTTTATTTTGTGGTCTATTTCATTTCTTTTAGCTCCATTCTCAGCATCAGTGCTCTTGCATTTTTGGTGAGAAGTGTCTTCATTATTTGGATTCACAACACTGCACTTTATTGCACTGCACTATGTGTTTTTTCTTGCGAATGGTTGTTCTGTTTTGTTTACTAAGTATCGAGTTTGTGTTGTGAACTACACAAACTCACCAAAAATGCAAGAGCACTGATGCTGAGAATGGAGCTAAAAGAAATTAAATAAACCACAAATAAAAAAAAAAACCGCTGAAGATGCTTCTGCAAAAGTGAAACGCGTACAGGAGACCAATAAATACTAAAAAGTCAATTGGTTTGGCGTAATTTATTTATTAATATTATCAGCAATTGAGGAAAATGATCCATAACATCCAGATAAAGGTAAATTTATTAGAAATTTATTATTTATTAATTTATAAACTCGATTAAAGCTTATTTCATCATAATCTTAACATGCATATTTTAATTTCTTTTCTGTAAGTTGCACATTAGTTTTTTCATAACATTTTAATATACGTTAAATATAGCCTTAAAAAATATGAAAAATTGCCTTAAAAATCCTTAAAAAGGCCTTAATTTTTCTTTTGATAAAAGAGTGGGAATTCCTTCCCATTCCTTGTACCCCATCCTTTCCTGTCTCTCAAGTCCTCGCTGTTAAGAGACATTAAGCAGTTAGCAGTAAAAAAAAAAAAAAAATAATAGGCGAGCGGGAAACAGCAGCCGCACATGTGCAGTCATACCCACAACATATATAACACAATATGTTGCATTTCATGTGATGTTTTCTTTAGTAAGCAAAATTAGTGAATCGTGTGTTGTAGAAATTGCGTGTTTACCAACTTCAATTTCATATGTTAAAGATAAAAATTATTTACATGATATCAATGAATAAAATTTACTGCTTCCAGTGATTATTTTTAGTTTTAAAAGTTATGCGAGTCTTTTCAAGAATTAAATCCAGTTTTTAGATATGTGTCCCAGTGGAAGTTAACTCTCGAAACACACCATACAAATTTTGAAATGAAAGTGGTAGTGACTGGATTTTGTCTTTGAGTAATAACTTAGCATTATCCATTACGAGGACAAGCCCATCTTCCAGACTCCAGAAAAGTTAGAAAGCAATTCTCTGAACACTTCACTACTGATTTGTTGGTGATAGTCACCAGAACTTTTAGATTCTACATTTACATCTACATATATACTCTGCAATTCACAAAATTGTGGGTGGCAGAGGGTGCTCAGCACCAAAGCTAATCTCTTTGCTGTGCATTCCAATCCCTAATGGTACGAGGGAAAAAAGAATTCATATAAGAATCAGTCCGGCACCTTATTTCTCTAATTTTATCTTTCCTGTCCTTCCTGACTCAAATAGGTTGGTGGAAGAAGTATTTCACTACACTCAAAAGTGAAAGTGGGAGTACGCATGTTTACCAATAAGTTTAAACGAAACGTGTGTCGTCTATTACCAGAGACTCCCAACCTAGTCTACTAATCAGTTCTGTGACGCTTTCATAAGGACTGTAGCAAGCGGTCACGAATCGAGCGGCTCTTCTCTGTACTTTCTCTATACTTTCGATCAACCCCTTACGAAACGGATCCCAAATGGCACAACAATAATCCAAATGTGGGCGCACAAGAGATTTGTACGCTATCTCCTTTGTTTGTTCATTACAATTTTTCAAGATTCGACCTATGAATCGCAGCCTAGAATTTGCTCTACCTACTAACGAATTAATGTGTATGTCCCATTTCATGTTCTTTTGTACAGTCTTTGACATTACTTGTGGCCGCTGCTGAAATATTCTATCACTCTTATTTTGCACAATCTGGCATCAATGTCATCCCAGGCAACAGGAACGCAATACTGGCTCCGCCTCCTCGCAATTTCATTGGTGGATATTTTATTCAGAGCCATCTATACTGCAGATTTTTTCATTTCCTTAAGTCAATGCAGGAACCAATTGGCCAACAGGTAGGAATTAAGCTCCTCCCACTGACGATTCTTATTGGCTGAACAGTTCATCATCCCACCATTACATTTCTATAATACTTTACCAAAATTCAGATCTTGAAACGTTTCCAAAAAGTTGTAATTAACGGGATTGCATTAAAGTGAGGCAGGAAACAGGCTCAATGCTGTATATTACTACGGTTGATTAGCATAAAACTATAACGATAAGATTGTTATACTCATTTTGATAATTCCTTCGGATAATATTTCACTCATATCTGGT